>BMAV01019896.1:0-156949 GCA_019973955.1 Trichonephila inaurata madagascariensis
TTTAACTTTCTTTTAAAGTAGTTTTCTGTTTTTGTACAGCGTTTTAAAACCATTTTTTCATCTTTTTAAACCCCAATTTAAGTTTTCCTTTGGTTTTGTATAGCTCCATCTTGAAAAATGCATTTTTTCCCTTGGTGCCATTTGGCTATAAACTTGCCGCTAAACACACCAGGGGTGGTAACCCTTGCTTGTAATTTAAGGAAACTATTGTCTTGAAACAAAATTACAAAAATTTTTTCTTTTCAGCAACTAGTTGATGGTACCCCAAATGTTTCATTTTTGGGTTTAGACAATTTTGGGATCAAGGCAGATGCAACACATTGGTATGTCCCTCAGACAGCATCAGTACTGCTTATGGGCAAGAACACTATGATCCGGAAAGCCATTGAGGGCACCTGCCAAATAACCCTGGTCTTGAAAAGTAAGCAGTTTCTAATGAACCTCGTGTTTTAGTGTTACTTAATCCACTCGCATCTAATTCAAAAGTTCATATGTTCTACCACACAATAAGACCAAACATTCAATTACTGTTCTCAGGCTTTTCTATTCTATAATTGCTTTAGTAATCTTGACAATCACATCTTCTCGCTAATTTATATATTCTTTCACATAACCATACAAACTTCATGACAAACATGCCAATCATTACAGACGGCATTTTAATTTTTAATTGTTAAATTATAAATTCATTTGATCTTGTATGCCAATTTTTTTGTTAAACATTAGATATCACAAATGATTATTACTAAACCACGGCCTTCCTATGCTTTGCATACATTATGGTAATTATCTTTCTTCTGGCTATGAAAACACCATTCATAGCCATCAAGTTTTCCCTTATTCGAATGCACGTTTTCCACTTTTTGGGCATTTAATACTGAAATTAATTCTACCTGGTCATTCACTTTTCTTGCCTTTTTTCCTTCAAAAAGTAGAAAATAGAGTTCATGCCTAGCTATTTTTTCCACTGACTCTAAAAAACAGTGTTTTATTTCCTTCCCGTAGGATTATTGAGATGTCCAGGGTAGATCACCATTTCCGCAGGATTGTCATCTTAGCAAATCGGAGTTCAAACTAGATCTAGTCCAGAGTATAAAGTAGTATCAGTTAAGTCTGATATTTTGCCAAAAGAAATGTTTTTGGTAGATTTAAATAACTGTAAAAAAGTTAGTAAAGAATATTTAAATATTAAGAATTGCTTATTTTGGATATTTGCTCTTAACTTTTATTTACTTAAGCTGTTATGCAAACCTCACTTCAAAATATTTACCAATCTTGTGTTAATTCACTAAAGTCATTTGTCAATCTACCATACGGAAACATGTGACCTTTATATTCCTGCATACTTTGTGGGTATAATCTTTTTGGAACTAATTTGATAACAGGGGTAATTGCGCCAAGCAGCGCTTCTTGTTGCTGGATTGAAATTCAATATGGCGTCCTAGCGGTAATTTAATGGTACACAATAATTTAAAAGAATTGTTTTGAAATACATTGAAATGTATTTAAAATAAAGGATATAGGAAGAGATTGATAGTAAACTAGATCAATCAATAAATAATATTATCTAATAAAAAGTAATATGTAGTAATAATAGTATTATAAGCAGCATATAATCTGAAAATATTATTTTATCGTAATTATATATAATATTCATATAGTCGATTTTATAACGTTATTAGAAATAATAATCATATAATTAATAGTAATTATTAAAAAGAATAATCGTCAATTGTAAAAAATAAAAATAATGCATAAGAGAACTTTGTAATGCATAACTATAAATAAACAACATAAGAATAGTGATTTAAAAAAAAACAGAAAAAATTAAAAAAAATTTTTTAATTTTAATTTATAAATAAATAAGGTTTTAATAATTTTTAAAAAATAACAAAAATTAAATTTTTAAAAAATTTCCAAAATTGAAAAAATAAAAAAAAAATGCTAAAAAAAACCAATTTAAAATAAAAAAAACAAATAAAATGGGAAAAAAATGGCCAAAAAATATTTAAAAAATTGTTTTATTTTATAAAAAAATTTAAAAAATTTAATTTAAAAAAAATGTAGAATTTAAAAAATTTAAAAACAAAAATTGAAAAATTTTAATTTGAAAAAATTTAAAAATTCCTTTTAAAAATTTTACCGAAAAGGGAGCTTTTAAAAAAAAATTTTAAAAAAAGGGGAATTTAAAAGTAATTAAAAACAAACATTATTCTTTTTTAAAAAATTTTTCAAGTTCCCCCAAAAAATTTTAGAAAAAAAATTAAAAAAAAATTTTTTAAAAAAAAAGGCTTTTAAGCAATAAAAAAAAAAACAAAATTTTTTAAATTTTAAATTTTTTAAAAAATTTTTTAAAATATCCTGAAAAAGGGTTAAAATGGGGAAAAAAAGGGAAAATTAAAAAATTTTTAAATTCAAACAAAATAAGGTTTTTTTTAAATGGCAAAAAATTCACGGGGAAAAAAATTTTTTAAAATTTTTAATTTTACTTACCCCCAGGCAAAAAAAAGGGGGCAAGCTACTACCCCAATTTTAAAAATTTAAACCCGGATTTTTTTTTACTGGCTTCAACACTATTTGTATGATTTTTTTTCTGTTAAACAAAAGTTTTTTACATTCAAAACATTCATCCCGAGATTTGAACTTTCTTTCCCTTTATCCCCATAAATTTTTCCCTTTTTTTGTTTTAAATTACTTAAAACCCAGTGTAAAACCATTTTTAAAAAAGGTAAGATAGAAATTTTGGAGGTTTTAAAGGTCATACACTGGTTAAAAAAATTTACAGCTTAAAAAAATTAAAAAGGGGAACATAAAAAATTATCCCTATTTTTTTTAAAAGAAATGACTTTCCCCTAAAAAGGTTAAAAATTTTAAAATTTTTTCCCCCAAAATCCTGGTAAAATACCTTGAATAAATAGCTTTAAAACATTTTAAAACTTTTTACATATTTTTTTAAGTTTTCCTTTCATAGACGGGGGTTTGTGCGTTATATGGTGAATATGCATAAAAATTAATAAAGCAGTTTAAAAAGTATAGGTCCCGGTTATACCCCGTTTTTTAATGGTATTTGAAAAATTTGCCATTTTTTTTGTTAGTTTTTTAGAAAAATATATATTGTTTAAAAACCAAATTTGATAGTACTGCATTCTCTTTTTTGGGAGAGTTGTCTATTTGACAAAAAAATCAATTTTAGAAAGCATTTTTTGGTGAATGAAGGGGCTTAACAGATTTCAATCAAGGGATTTTAAAAACAGGGAAAATAATTAAAAAATTTTTTTACATCAACTAACAATAAGCTGAATCTAGTGCAATATAAATTAAATGTTCTACTTCATTTTGAAAAAAACAAAAATTTGGGGCCCACTAGTGTTTTTGGTGCCAAATTGAGAAACTAGTTTTCAAAATGGTTTGGGAACAAAAAACTCCCCGGCTTTTTGTTTCCAAAAGGGGGGGGGGTTTTTATAAAATGGTCCAAAAAATTTTTAAAAGAATGGGGTTTCCTTAATGGCATCAGGGGCGTCTGGGCCCTTGTTAGTACATGATTTACATTTAAAAAGGGGAAATGTGCTTTTTAAAAAAAAAATTGAAGGGAAAACATGAAAATTCTGTCAATCTTATTCAGAAGAAAATCTATTAGATCATGTTTTTTTAAAGAAAAAAAGGTTTTTTAAAAACCCGCTTCTACAAAAAAAAACTTTAAATATATAAAATTTAAAAATTTTAAAAAGCAACAATGGGGGAATCTGATGTGAATTTAGGCTGATGAAATAGGGTCTCTAATTCTCTCGGACATCCGTACTGAAATATTTTCAATCATTTACTCATTCACAAAACAATCGTTTCTTTCAAAAGAAAAAAAATATCCATTCATCGAGCTTGCAAAAAAAAAAACTTGGTTTCAAGAAGAAAACAGAAAACCGTTATTTCTAAAATGCAATAGAAAAAACTGTTCAGATTGAATTTATCTACACATCTCTCTTTCACTCTGAAAAACATTTTTTCTGCAGTTGTTTCATTTAAAAAAAAAACTCCTTCACTTTTTTAGCTTTCTAGAAAAATCTTACACATCTGTCAAGATGACCCGTCCAAATACTGGAGAAAAAAAAATCCGGCCCGAGTAGGGTTGCTAATTTCCTTAATTTTGCAGGGTTGACATATTGTGTTCTCCCATTTCAAAAAGGTCAGATCTACATGTATCTCAAACCTTATGGACATATAATGCCATCTATTGATCTTAAAAATATAAAACATTCCATTTTTCTTTTTGGGTTTTCAAAGGGGTTCAGTGTTTCATGTTGGCATGCATATGGGACATTTGTCCCCAAAGGGGAATTAAAACATTTTTGAGTTTTTAAAATTTTTAAAAATTTGAACCCAAATTTAAAAAAAATTTTTGTTACAAATGAAATTTTAAATTCTTTTACAGTAAAATTTTAAGCCCTTCCCGAGCTAGAAATAGCTGAACCCCTGACATTCTGGGTGTGGAATTGGGGTTTTTAAACCCGCCTCATGGCTGTCTGAGCACAATAAAAATATATATTCATGAAATAAAAGTTATATAAAATGTTTTATATTTTGTGGGGAAAGGGTTTTGACCCCAAAAAACCCCGGGGAAAACTGTTGGGAAACTCAAATGTCCCCGTTGGTGTGGTATTTAGGCGAGGTGTTGTCCTCATCACTTGACCAGGCTTAAAAATCATGGGGTGCATTGCCAATATCTCTTGTGCAGCTTTACAGTGTGACATTAATATTACTCACTGTGACAGATATGTGCTGTGATGATGTGATTGTAAATAAAACTATATCCTGTGGCTAAAAATGCTCCCACGACATTCTGGGAAAAAAAGGTTCAACCGCCTCATGGGCCGTCGGCACAATAAAAAATATATTGATGAAATGAGGTTATGTATGTTTTACAAAAGCTGATAGGTTAAATCAGTTAAGGCCTAAATGTCCTTTTTGGTGTGGAAAAAGGAGAGGAAAGGGTTTTCACTCAGTGTTGCCCCTCATCATTGACCGGGGTTTTTAAAATTACAGGGTCTATTCCAATGCTTCGACACAATTTTTACAAAAAATTAATAAACCCCCTCTTGACATATGTTATGATGATATGTTTTAAAAATGAAAACTATACCCTGTCAGAGCAAAAATAGCTGAACCCACGGGCGTTCTGGGTATAGAATTGGATTCAACCTGCCTCATGGCTGTCTGAGCACAATAAAATATATTGATAAAATAGGTTATGTATGTTTTATCTTAAACCCCGATATTTTAAATCAGTTGAAATGCCTGTTGGTGTGGAAAAAAGGGAAGGGAAAGGGGGTCAGCTCAGGTGTTGTCCTTCCTTGACCAGGGTTTTTAAGGGTCATTGCCAATAGCTTAAAAATTTTAAAAAATTAATAAATCCTCTTAATTGTGCTATGATGATATGATTTTTGAAAATTTATATCCTGTCAGGCTAGAAATAGCTAAACCCCGGCGTTCTGGGTATAGAATTGGATTCAACCTGCCTCATGGCTGTCAGACAATAAAAAATATATTGATAAAAGGGTTATGTATGTTTTTCTGGAAACCGATTTTTAAATCAGTTGAGGCCTAAATGCCTGTTGGTGTGGAATAAAGGGAGGGAAGGTCCCAGCTCAGGTGTTTCCTCATCACTTGACCGGGGTTTTAAAAATTACAGAGTCCATTGCCAATAGCTGTCAACAAGTTTTACAGAAAATTAATAAATCTCCTCTTGACATTGTGTATTATGTTGAAAAATAAAACTATATCCTGTCAGAGCTAGAAATAGCTAACCCCACTGACATTCTGGGTATAAATTGGATTCAACCTGCTTCATGGCTGTCGGGGCACAATGAGATAAATGCGAAAAAAATTATATATGTTTTGTATCTGAAGGATTAGGCCGGAAAAAATTAAATGTGTCGAGGCTCAAATATCCTATTGGCATGGTGCAGAAGTTAGTAACATGCTACGTAGTGTCTAATATTTACTCGATTGTATGTTAAGTAATGCATTTAATTACAATAATACTTGAATATTTTATTGCCACAATGAATGCCATTTAGATTAAAAATACTCGATGGATTGCATGTTACTCTTTGTGTTTAATATTTACTTTGCCCAATACTTTTTTTTTTTTTGATTCTTTTTTATGGTTTCCTTTTCATATTTATGCATTTAATTGTCTGATCCTTTCTTTTTACTTGAATATTTTATTGCCACAATGAATGCAATTTAGATTAAAATTTGATTGATTGCATGGTACTTTGTGTTTTTTATTTATTTTATTGTAATAATTTTATTTGATTCTTTTTAATTTACTGTTTGATTTTTATTTACTTGTCTTTTGAAAAATTTCAATAATACTTAAATAAAAACAATGAATGCAATTTAGATTAAAAATACTTTTGATTGATTGCATGGTCAGTGTTTAATATTTAATCGTTTAGTCAATGTGCGATGACTTTTTTTTTTAAATGTCAATTTGACCGTCGACTTTGTTGTTCAAATAATTGTCTAATGCCCATTTTTAATTTGAATGACTTGAATATTTCATAATTTTTAATGCAGTGCTGCAACTTTAAATAATATACCAATCATACTATTTGAAATTAATACGACGTACTAATGATTAATTTTTTTCGTTGCAGTTTGGATGTGAGCTAAATTTTTTCAGTTAAGACTGTCAGCATTTGCAGTGGTTTCTCAAATTCTGATAGTCTTGATAAAAAGGTTTTAGCATTGGGAATGCTTCATTCTTTCAGCTTTAGACAATGAAGCCACCTGACCAACCTCGAGATTTATCATGGCATAGGCAGATTGTATTAAGGGATTTACAGACGGTGGAGCCAGAGTACAGTCGCCCGGCGACTCGGTCGGAGGACCTACCTAACCTGTATTCACGGAACCTGAAGCGAGGAGGACAGAGCCCCCTGCGACCCAACTTGCAGGTCCAGTACCTGCCGTTACCTCATGCGCGTAATGCAAATTAATTGTCACGGCGGCCGATCCCATTTCCCAAAGGGAAGGCAGGAACCTTCCCCATCGCCCGCGGAATCCGCCAGTGCCGCAGGAATTCATCACAACCACAGAATCACGTGCATTGAGGATATCAACTTGCCGATGTGGTATTCGACCGATTTCCCAGCATAAATATGATTAAAACGTATTATGATTCGAATTTCGTGAACATATACCCCAGCCAAACTATAATATGGGGTTCCCACGGTATATAACGTTCCATTTGGGAAATAGAAAAGTTTTGTACAGTGCTAGCCATCAGTATACATTAACTTTATAATTAAAAACATTTACAGCATTGTTTTTGCAATTCAATAAAAAATTTGATTTCTTAATCTCTTTTTTTGTGTTTGCATGGATTTCAAATGATAATTTTAAAACACTTAAATGATTTCAATAAATTATTTTAATAATTTTAAAGGTAATTGATTTTAATCATTGATTTCAATAGACTTAAGTAATTTTAAAACACTAATGATTTCAATAATTTATTTTAATATAATTGATTTCAATGGACTTTAATAATTTTAAAGGTAATTGATTTTAATAATTGATTTCAATAGACTTAAGTAATTTTAAAACACTAATGATTTCAATAATTTATTTTAATAATTGATTTCAATGGACTTTAATAATTTTAAAACACTCTAATAATTTTAAAGGTAATTGATTTCAACAATTTTAAATGATTTCAATAAATTATTTCAACAATTTTAAATAATATAAATGATTCTAATAAATGATTTGATTTCGATAATTTTAAATGATTTGGTGTTCTATAATTTTCAGGGAATGGTATCATGAAAATTTTTACTTGATTGGTTTGCAAATTACCGATTGAATGTAAAGGGAATTTTTATAAACATGGTAAAAATCGATTGGGGTCTGGTGCTTATAATATTTTTTGACCGACTGTACGTTGTGGTACAAGGATTCAAAACCACAATTCGACCCCATCAGTCACTTCGTGACCAAGACCCGTCATCTATCGTGATCGTAATGCAACTGTGATATCACATGTGACAGTAAAAGTAATACCTTGCGGCTCTTCAGTTCAAAATGTTTTTGCTCGCATCCAAGAGTTATCTCGTTTCTTGTGGTGTTCTTTTACGATACGTGGCGGTCAGTTGAAGTTGGTGTATTATTTTCCACAAGTCTTAAAAGGTTGTATCCTTTTTTCTATTATTATTATTTTAGTTGGTTCCCTCTTCAGAGCAAGAGGGGTTTTTTTTCCACTTCCTTTGGTTTGATTTTTTTTAGTAATTTTCCAATTTCTGAGATTCAAGCTGAGTCATTCCAGTTTATCATCACTAGATGTTGAGGAACAACTATAAACACTAATATTTCAATAATGGAATCAAAGAAATTTCAAAGTGCTAGATCTTCTGTAAGGGATGCAGAAATCATTTCACGAGCTGGGCAAAAAGTATTATCACAGAAATCAATATATTGGTAGAAAGTAGTCAAGGATCTCAGATTCAAAAATCCAACCCACAGCTATTACATGCAGAAATAAAGAATAAAATTGCTCGTCATGAAAGGAACATAAAAGTATGTCTTTACCCGTAATGGAAAATAATAAGATTTTCTAAAATGACAGTATGTGCAGCACAAATACTATCTCTTGAAAAAATTTTAAAGTGTAGGTTAAAACTAATATTCTTTGGGAGGAATCATCGATTCCTAATTTATGAGATACCACTTGATATATCTCTGAATTGGGATTGCAAAGAACTACAAGAAACCAATAATAGAAATGAGAAGATTTATTAAAAAGGGACTGAAGCAGCAATTCTCACCAATATTAATCACAATACTTGGGACAACTTTGCGGAAACTATAAAACTGGTTCATTAATCACAGAATCAAATTTCATAGATAAGCCCAGACAATGTACAACCTGTTTGGAACATGCATTCTACAGATTTTTGCCAAAAACAGCAATATGTATCAACTGTGGTGTTTCGCATCCAGGACAATGTCCTAATAACTCGAGATGCATAAATTGCAAAGGTGATCACCCAGCTAACTCAGTAAATTGCTCCGAATATATATAAAAGAAAAAAAGATATTGGAATTGAAATGTGGACAACATCTTACATTGGGAGAAGCGCGAAAAAGATTTCGTGACAATAAAAAGACATCCTATTCTGCATCAATCCAGAATAATGCAGTTAATCCAAATATGCAAGACTATCTAGAAAAAAAACTTGAAAACATGCTGACACACATCTTTTCAAACAATATTAGAAAAGCAAACCTCATTAATTATGGAAGCTTTTCAAAAAACAATGGAATCTTATTTTTCTCACCTTAGCAAGATTTTTGAAATGGGAAAATCAAGCCATTCCCCATTCTTGAAAAAGCTCTAGGTAACAAATCCTCAATCCGCATAAAACACGTGCATCTGGTGAGAGTGATGCATCCAATATACTTTTATAGACATAGGATAATTATGGAATTATGATGGTTTTGTAAATACTTTCCTTTTTTCGAATTTTGATTTGGGGGAGCTTAATTATTGTCTTCATTAGTTTATTTTCTTTCCTCAAAGGGAGGATAGTTTTTCTAGTTAAATTTTTCTTTTAATATTTATGAATATAATTCAATGGAATTGTAGAGGCAAAAAATAAATTCATCTGGTTAAAATATCCTCCTTTTCTGGAAAACGAATATCTGGATTTTTCAAGAAACCTTTTTATCAATTCACGATAATATATATTTCCCAAATAAAATTTTTTAGAAAAGACAGATCAGGTGGTGGTTTAGTAATAGCTGTCCCTTCAAATATTTCTGCACAACAAATTCCTATACAGATTCAACAAATCAAAGATTTAGAAGTCCTCATAATTAAAATAGATGTTCGAAATATTTCATTTTATATTAATAGTAATGTTATGCTCCACGAGGTTTAATATTACATTGATTAAATCTTTTCTTGGACCCTAACGGCTCCAATATTCATTTTTGGTGATTTTAACCTTCATCACCCGATGTGGGGATCGAATCACATCTCAGGGTATAGTAATGAATTTGTTGAATGGATTACTGATTCTAATTTGGTTCTTCTTAATACGACTGTTCCCACATATAGAAGTTCAGCGGGTACAGCATCATTAATAGATCTCACAGTTTGTTCTTCAAGCATGTCTGGATACTGCAATAGTTATGTTTTAGATATAGCTCTTTTGAAGTACGTCACAGTCCAGTGTACAGAGCTTTTCTCTCTTCAATTCAAATAAGCGAATTTTTAAAAAAAGTAAACTGGCAAGCTGTTATGAACGAAACGCATTTTATTTTAAATAATGCAGAAGTTTATTCTGAGAATCTTTTAGATAAGATATCACAAGTTATTACTAATAATATTAGGAAATTAAAGTTTCGAATAGATCCTCCCACCATGGTGGAGCAAAATTTACCTGTTATAAATTCTATAAGCTTAAAAAATATTTAGGAAGAGCTATTAGAGATTTCACCTGAATTATATGGATCAGATATATAAAACAATATGCGAGCAAACTTAGATTCCACATTAAAAATGCAAAAAGAATGTACTGGGACAAAATATGCAACAATATTTCTAATCCCAAGATGTTTTTAATATTCTGAAAAAATTTTACCACACAGTTACTGACACCGATCAAAAAGCAATATTCTTCAACTTAATAATAGGTTTATCACTCATCCTCATTTTGCAAGCAAATATGCTTGCAGAACATTTTTCATCTAAAATGCTATCTTGTGAACCACTTCCTTCGGATTTTCTCAGCGATAAAAATAACCTTCTTAATAAATCATTTCATATTTTTGAATTGCATAATGCAATAAAAATTCCAATAAACACAACTCCTGGAGCTGATCATATTACGGCAACTTTCTTTAAAATCTTGATCCAAAATCAACGTAATGTAATTTTTAAGATATTTTCAAAAATTATTTGATAATGCAATTGTTCCAGATTCCTGGAAGCATGCAATTATTCTCCCGATTCCAAAAACCATGTAAAAGATAAAAAACTAAGATGTCTTCCTACAGACATCTGACTTCTATGTTACTTCAAAAACCTTTGATTTTAACTAATCAGGTTTCTTACTATTTAACTAAAAAGAAAAACTTCATCCCAACTTATGGTTTCGTTCCTTTCAAAAGATAGCAAGTGCTACTTATCTTGTACATAAGGCAATAATAGTGCAAAATTACAGAAACAATTTTTTGTAGGAATAAGTTTGAACATTAAAAGTGCATACGATTCTATTTACGTGGATGATTGTTACAAATGTTTACAAATTGGTGCAACGGAAACACCAGCAAATTGGATACATAAATTTCTCATATCCTCGAACTTTTCAATTAAAATGGAGGGTTATTTTTTCTCCCAAAAAATTTGTTCCGCAGGAGTCTAGCCCAAGGCAGTGTCCTATCTCCTATTTTTATATACTATTTATATGAACGATATTTTGATACCTTAGAGTCGGAAGTTGAATGTCTGGTTTACGCGCCATTGACATATTTATATTTTGCGCTCATAAATCCCTTGATGTTGATATAATCTGGATAAATATTGGAAACTGAATTTAAGCAGAGAAATGTACAATAGCTGAATTATCAAACAAAAGAAATTATACTCTTCTAATATTTTGTTAGCTGGATTTCTCTACAATGGCAAACTTCTGTGTGGCAATAAATACTTAGGAGTTTTTTTTTTCTAAACACTGTCAAAATTTTTTTATATTAGGGAGAATCAACTAAGTAGTAAAACCTTGAAAAGGATCAATGCACTGAAGGGTATGGCATATAAACATTATAGGCCGAGATCAGAGATGTCATTGTTTAGTTAATAATAGCATATGCAGTGTGTTTTTACTACATTTGTCACATTATAAATAAATGGTCCCGAAATCAATTAAAACCTTTCAATGTTATTCAACCTTCAAGAAGCCCTCCGAATTGCCTTGGGGTCTCCCTCAATGGATTTAAATATTATTACGCTCCTAAGTTAGCTGGTCAGAAATTTTTGTCAAATAAAATTAGAAGATTGGCAAACAAGTTTTTTTTATTACTCAAATCTCTAATAGAGATTTTCTCCTCTTTATTACAATAACCCGAGACAATGAATCTTAATGTTTTGGAAGAAGATAAAAATAATATCATTAGTGTACTTCATGATTTAAATGTTGATGATGATCAGTATTTAATTCAGATTAATGCCTTTTAGACCTTCCATGCAGGTATATCAATAGTTTTAAATTTCTTAAGATAAAAAACCTACCGATTCCTGCAATAAACGTTCTATTTGATGAAACGATCGGGCGTAAATTTCAAAATTTTTTGGTATAGCTACTGTGATGCTTCCGAAAAATCACCAAATTACGCCTTCGATAGCGGGTACATATCAAAAAATCTTCATTTAACACAGAATCAACCATTACAACTCCACGTTTTTGCTGCTGAAACTTTGGCTATTTGTCAAGCTTTGGATGATCTGGTGGATTCTAATATAAATTTACTTTTCTCTTGTTGACAAGGATAGTCTTTCTGTTCTTTCTGCACTTCAAAAATTACTCGATCAAATCCATAAGAGGTCATAGACTCTCTAATAAAATTTTACATGCTATCTAACTACATTTAATCAGTTTAATTCTGCTTTGGATTCAGGAACTCAAAATTAGTGGAATGAGCAAGCGGATAATCTCGCAAGATCGATGCAGCGAGTCCAATGTTTACATTGACTGGGATTGCCTCAGAAACATTCATAAAAATATATATCGAAGTAAATTCCAAAATCAATGAAAAAATATTACTTAAAGCAAATATTTTTTTTGAAAAATTGGGAAATATTCTGACCAGTAATATTATTTCAAAGTGGACAGAGAATCGAAGAAGAAATTTTAAGCACTCGAATCTTCAGTAAAATGATTATCACTCCAGGCCTTCTACATAAATTTAACTTACAGGATAATGCAACGTGTACCACATGTAATTGTATTAATGATTTGGACCACATTATACTAAACTGTAGCAGATATACTAGACATCGAAACAACCTCTGGTCTATTCTTCATATTGATCCACATTCCACTATCACGTTTAGAGATGTTTTGGAAAAAGCAATGTATAACAAATCAACTTTCAGAATCTTTTTAAAGGGAATGAAATATTTTAGTATTTACTAATCTATTAAGCTTTTTCATACTTTTTCTTCTTTTTTGAGGGATCATAGCCTGTGTTGCTCTATATCCCCTTCAACCTTTCAATCAATCAAAGAGGTGCTACACACTCTCCTCTCAGAGAAAATGACTAGGAGATACAATCCTTTAAATGAAGTTGAAACCTGACAGTTCTTCCACTGAGAGTAGTAGTGTAGGGATCGTTCAAAAGCTAGAATACCTCCGGAAGTTTACACCGGAGGGGACTGCCTGCATCATTCTTTTGACATGGAAGTTCCCCAAAACTGTTCTAAAATGAATTGGAGTAAAACATTGTTTTAACCCATTAACGTGCATGATCGAGTTAATTCGATCACGTTAAACATTCCAAAATGTGTTCAATCGAGATAGTTCGAGCCTAGTCGTATTTTATGCTGCTGTAATTTTCACACTCGAATATATGTGATCGCCGTCTGACCTTGTGAGAATGATTACGATCCGTCGTCATGATTTCGTAAATTTTTAGATAAATATTTTTAAAAAAAGTATTCTTTCATTTGCTAAACATCTGCATTTGGAACGTATATGTTTTGTATAAAAAAAAAAAATTGAGGTGAAAAAAATTTTATATTTCATAACCAAATTACACTGGTGTGCAAAACTTAAGCAACAATGTAAAAATTTAGCAGATAGCCATGAAATTGCAGAAAAGGAGGTCTGGAGATCAGTACAGGGAACACGTAAGTCAGTAGAAACGTCATGCGTATGCAAATATCAGGAACAAAACTTCAGAAGCGACGCACGCAAAACGCGTGATGTCGCATGCGCGCTGCTCAACAGTAGAATAAAATGAAGGACGGAGACGCAATTCAACATATTCGCTGCAAGTGCCAGTGAGTCAGTTCGTGAAATATGGCTAGAAGAAATCACCTGGATGACTTCACACTTGGAAGAATGATCGGAAAGCTGGAGGAGGGGCGTACTGTCACCAGTGTAGCTGCAGAGTTCGGAATCAACAAAAGTGTCGTTTCGCGCGCTTGGAAAGCGTTCCAAACCACAGGTACAGCTGTTAGAAAGGTTGGTGGTGGCCGCCCGAGGACGACAAATGCGGGGATGACCGATATATCATCCTGCAGGCGAAAGAGGGTCGACAGCAGTCAGCAAGCGCCATTGCTCAGAAACTCTGTACATCAACGGGTCGACAAGTGTCGCGGTTTACTGTGGCCAGACGCCTTCACAAAGGGGGCCTATTCGCCCGCCGTCCTGAACGCTGCCTACCGTTGAAAGTTGGCCACCGTTTACAGTGGGCCAGAGAGCACAAAACTGGACAACTGATCAATGGAGTCGTGTCCTCTTTACGGATGAGAGTCGGTTCAGTACCAGAAGTGATTATCAACGCGTTTTGATTTGGAGAGAGATCGGGACCCGGTTTTATCCCAGTAACATCAAGGAAAGACACCGTTACGGTGGTCCTGGAGTTCTTGTCTGGGGAGGCATTATGCTGAACGGGCGAACTGAGCTTCACATTTTCGACAGAGGGTCTGTAACCGGGGATCGCTATTGTGAGGAGGTACTTCTTCCCCATGTGAATCTTTTCCGAGGTGCCATTGGTTAGACTTCATTTTTATGGATGACAATGCACGGCCACATCGCACTCTTGCTGTTGAGGAGCTGCTGGAAAGTGAAGATATCACTCGAATGGATTGGCCAGCGTGCTCCCCAGATTTAAATCCCATCGAACATGTGGGGATGCTTTGGGGAGACGTATTGCCACACGCTTACATCATCCGGAGAACAACCAACAACTCAAACAGATGTTGATTGAGGAATGGGCACTCCTACCTCAAGAAATGTTGCACCATCTGGTTTTGAGTATGCGGAGACGGTGCGAAGCAACCCTTGTAGTAAGGGGAGGGCATATACCATATTAAGGAACATCTGCTTGTTGTTCTTCCTGTTGGATAGACAATCATGAGTCACGATACTATGCGTTCAATAAAGCTTGTTTTTGTTTGATTCCATACCGTATGCGTTGTATTCCTTTTTCAGCGCCGATGCTTTCGTCATCTTTTACGTACATAATACTCTCCCTCATTTCAGAATTTCATGTCTCTCAGATGATTTTTCGTGAAGTTATGGCAATAAATCCACCTGTTGCTTAAGTTTTGCACACCAGTGTAGTACAAAGACTTGTACAAAATTACTATATCGATATAAATGAAAAGAAGTGGGATAGACCAAAATCTTCTGAAATTCTGACTAGAAGAATGTCATTTTCCTAGTTTTGTTCCACCATTATAAAAAAAAAAAAGAAGTTCTTCCCACAAGATACAACACTGTGTTCTGTACTAAAAGGGATGGCAAAGGAAAAGAAAAGAGAGTAGTTATATGTGTAATGCTTGCAATCCTGGGCTTAGTGCTGCTCCTTGCTTCGAAATATATCAGGCAAAAGAAAATTTTGAATTGTTTTTTAAAATAAATTGTCAACTATTATTATTATTTTTGTAAGAAAAATTAAAACTCAATATTTTAAATGATTAAAATATGTTTTTATAAACAGCTATTCAACAAGTAATATATATAAAAAAATTTAAGTAAATTTCCCCTTCTTAGACCCAAAAAAGAAAAATTTTTTTTTTAGCTACTTTTTTTAAAAAAAGTTACAATTAATATAAATATTGAAAAATCACAACATTAAGTGGTAAATTATTTTTTATTAATTATCTTTAAAGGGGGACGCGGTACGATTTAAAAAAAAATTTTTTGGATTTTAGGGTTTTTTAAAATTTTTTTTCCCCGAACCTATGTTTTGCAAAAAGTAAAAAGGGAATTTTTGCTAAAAAATATCAAAAAAAGCAATAAATTTTAAATTTTTTAAAAAAAAATTAAAAAAATTTAGGAGGTAATTTTAAAACGCTACTCCTCGTACAAAAATTTTTGACGTACACCCAAGAAATTTGATTTACATATTTTTTTAAAACCATTTTACAACAAAGTTGGTAGGGTTTTTTGGGGATAACATGATTCAAATTCCAAAAAAAAATTTTTATGAATCTTTTAAAAAAAACCCCCAAAAAACGTATAAAATTTCAAAGGTTCAAATTTTTTTTTAAAAAAAAAATTATTGCTTTGATTCAAAAATGCATACCAACTTTTTTTTAATACATATTAATGAAATCTAAAAAAAAATTTAAAAAACATTTCATGAAAGAAAAAACCCTTTTTTACATTTTAAATGAAAAAAAAACAAGCGTTTTTTTGTTCTGAGATAAATCAATTTAAAATTTTTATTTACTGAAAAAGATATATAAAAAGTAAAAAAAATTACAAAAAATTACTGTATGTACTACATGCACATGAAAAAAATTTTTAAAAAAGGTATTATATGAAAATTATAATTTTTAAAAAAATTTTTCAGTACCTTACTTTTTAAAAAAATTGCGAAAAATAACATACGAACCCATTTTACGATGTTTTTTAAAAATAATTCTATTTTACATCTTCATTTTATTTTTTACGTTTATTTTAAAAAAAAAACCCAGGACTTTTGTAATCCCTTCTTTTTTTTTGAATATTTTTTTTTTTCGCAGTTTGGCTATTTTTTTACTTTCGACGTGTTTGGCAAAAACAAGTTTTTTGGCGATTTCTTTCTTTTTACGTTGTAATCACGTGTGGCAGAATTTTCCCGTTTCTTTCCCAAAGACCCAAATTAGCACCCTTTTTTGGATTTTTTTTTGGCTTTCAAAGTACCAAAGTTATACCTGATATTCCCCTCAGAAAAAACTATATTTAATTGTTTTTTGCTGAAGTTTTTTTAAGAGCACTTACTCCAAATCACGCTATGCAGACCCCGGCTGTTCTGAGTCAGACATCTGGAAATTCTTTAAAAAGGGCTATCGGGAAGTTAACCTTTGATATATTGGAACAATTTTGTCAAGAAATCTGGATTTTTGGTGTTCCAATTTTAAAATTTTGTTGCGGGTTTTTTCACCTTTAGCAAAAGGTTTCGAAAAAAACAAAAAGAATCTTTGCCAGGGGGGCATTTCATTCCTTGGATTTTTGTCTGTCGAGATACTGTGAAAAAGGTTGGTTTGAATTTTTTTTCATCCCCCAATATCTCCTTTTTTTTCCCAAAATAGCTTTTTTGAAAATTACGGGTTAGTTTTTTTTTTTGTTTTTCTTTTAGGCTGCCATAAGTTTTTCCCTCCTTTTTTGATCCCTTTTTTGCCCCCAATTTTCACAAGATTACGAAAGCTGGTGCCTAACCCCTTACGGGGAATTAATACCTTTTTCTTTAAAAATTTTCCCAAAATCTGGCCCATATATTTTTGGGCTATTTAAATTTATGAGTTTTCCCATCCCATCAGATAACAAATGTTGTGTAACAAAAACCCATGCTTCGATCAAAACCAAAAGCTGCAGTTCATTTCCATTGTTTCCCGATGTCCCAATGTGGTTAATCGGGCCCGGGGAATTTTTGGGGCCGGGAAAATACCAAAAAAATCGTTTTCCCAGTTGTATTTTTCGCCAAACTTTTTTGCCTTATACATAAAAGGGGACGGTACTTGCTCATTAATTTCATAGTCAATAACGTATCCTGTTAAAGTGTCGACTACACACCCAACACCGTTTTGGGGGATGTGTGTCCTGGGGTCAACCATGCCCCATCAAATGAAACAGCAAATATCAGTAACAGTATTTGACCCATTTTTTATCCAAAATTTTTTGGATGCATTTTTAACACTGTTATGTACATAGTTCAACACAGTTTGGGAAGCAAGAGGTACACTGAAAATTAAACGGCAAAATTTTATTAAAAGGGTTTTGGGTTTATTTGTCGAATCGGCCGCTTCAACGCCAAAGGGTTTTTTCGCCACATCGATAAAAAAAATCTGGTAACCCTTCTGAATTTGTTCCCCCCCAGTGGGGAAATCGTTTTTCAAAAGCGCCAAATACCCTGATTTTTTTAAATTTGGCGGGAGAAGCGGCCGGTTTGACAATTTCACCAAAGGACTCGACATCAAAGGCATATTTGGGAAAAATGCAAAAATTTTTCAACCGATGCATGGCCCCACTGATTAAAAAAAATGCTTTGAACAGCACGAACATTCACATCGAAAAGGGGTAGATGTATTTGATTTTTTAAAATCTTGAAGATGTAAAAAACCTTCCATTTTTTCTCGGGAAAATGTTTTAATACCGGGGTTTTTAAATTTTATGAGAAAAACCCTATTTTTGTGTCCAAACCGTTTTTAAAATTGACTGGTTTTCGGGTTACCACAAAAGTATACTTGAAAAAAATCAACAAGGCATTTTTTTTCAAACAATTATATAACTTGGTCCATCAAGGTAAAAGCAACATTTTCTTTTTTCTAGTACACTTTTTCTTGCATAAAACTCTTTTTATTTTTAAAAAAGTTTTTAGCAGAATGTTGAACAACATTTGAATTGTGCTCTGAAATTTCCCCTATTGTTTTCAGTTTTTTTTTTCAGTGCACCATCCTTTTTTAATACTTAATTTTCTTGATTTTGTTTTTCCCCCTTTTTTACGAGGCATGTTTAACTATTAAAATGCTGGATGAAAATACGTTTATATATATAAAAAACTGTTAAACTGATAACGATAAAAATAATTGGGCCTTTAAAAAAACTTTTTTTGGGAAACCGAAACTAAAAAATTTCAAAAAAAATGAAATAAAAAAATTTGCAGAATAAAAAAAACGCAGTATAGCTCATCAAATGTAAACAAACTTTTAAAAATGGATTAAAACTCCCTTTACTTTTTCTTCAAAAATTCTTAACTGTGTTGGGAAAAAAAAATTGGCTAGAAAAAAGTGCGTCTGTTTGAAAAGGGGAAAGATGTTTTAGAATGTAATTCTGACGAGCATTTAGTTATCATAACTTTTAAATTTTTTAAATTTTGAGCTCTGGAAAATTTTTTGAGGTAAAAGAAAAAATGTATGGGGAAAAATTTGGGAAAAAAATTTTTTTTATATTTTGGGGGAAATTTTTGTCAATTGAATCGTAGCGTGTCCCCTTAAAATATGTGTTTTTTATTCCAAAAAAATCCCTTTTAAAAATTTCCCCCGTTCAACTGAATGCTTTTAAAACGGGGAAAAACCTTTTCAAGTTTTGGAAAAAAGTTTCCCAAAAAAAGTCGCTAAGCTACCAAAAATATTCCAACTTGGGTGTATTTGGATTTTTTAAATAATTATTTTTGATCAATTAATTTTCATTAATTTTAATTAAATTACTGTATTGTCATCCAAAAAAAAATCTTGTATATAAAATTTCCCCGCTCTATTGAGCACTTTTTAAAAGTATTTTTTTAACGATTGAAAATTCCCCCCGAAGATAAATAAATTTAAAAATAAGAGGGGAGCTAATAGTAAAAATTGAAAAAAAAAAAAATTAAAAAAGTCGATGCAGTACAAGATTGCAATATTCGATTATTATCAACAATGTAGATTCAAAATCCAATGTAAAAATTTTGATTGATTTTGTAATTTTTTTTAATGTGTTTTCTTCAATATAAAAATTTATTTTTTTGCCAGGTTCTTTCTCAAAATAAGTGTGCATTAAGGGGTGAATCTATCATTTGATATACTTTCAACAGTTCCGTTAATGTATTTTGGTGTTTGGTATTTGATAACATAGACCTTGTGTGTGTGTGTGATAAACTGGTTGTAAAGATGAAGTTTTCACATTATTGTACACGAAAACATGCGATAATTTGAACATTGCTTTGACACACAATTTTATTGCCATGGGTAATCGTTGGAGCAGATCTTATACCACGTATATGTTAAAATCTCTAAATGAAATCTGAATGCTGGACATTAGGAATCTTGGTAACAAATTTTTCTGGTAAACGGGAGGGATTTCTGTAAAGATGCTCAGTTGAAGAGTATCCTGTATCTTCTTTCACACAGTAGGACATAATTCAAGAAGAACAAACGATATAAAATGTCTATCCAAGGTTTATTATTATTATTATTTATTTATTTTTTTTTTTGTAAATTTTATTTTGAGCAAGTTTTTGTACAAGGTGTGGCTATTAAATAACGAGACTGATGCTATAAAACATTCTATTTTGATTTCATACATATTTACTTCTTATCCCCTTCTCCCCCCACACACAATATACCTGTATCCCTACAATATTCCATGCGAGTATCCCATTGTTCGAGACAGTGTTGGAAATCTTGCTACAGCTCCTTTGGGAAGCGTGTCGCTTTTTCTTTTACAGCTTTAACGAACTCAAATCTTGCTCCTTTTAATGCAGATTTCACCTTAGCAGCTTAGCTCTAACAGTTTTGCCGCCCCGGACAAAAATGTAAAATTCCACCCCACCCCTCTCTCTCTCCTCCTTCTCTCTACATATATTATTTTAAGTCTTAACAAATTCAAAATAATTCGAAATTAAGAGCATAATTACGATTGTTATTATTTCAAACGAGTGAAATGTAAGAGAAGGGATCGTCTATTTAAGCAGGCCAATTTCTTCGAAAAATAGTCTACTAATGGTGAGGATCACACAAGCGTTTGTTTTAACTTATAATAACTATACTCAAGATTTTTATTTCATTTTATTTATTTCTAATGGGCTGCGGATTGGTGTTTTACCATTGCAGACCTAGTACATTCCCGGAAGCTGGTATCTCTTTTTAGTGCAGCACCATATAGGCGGATACCAATCGCCGCAGGTAATTTTGGCACCCAGTTTCTTCACTCAAGTCTAAATAAAACATCTCCTGTGGCTCTCTGTATACCAAAACCTCATTATCATTGTCCCCTTTTGGAAAGCTGAAACCGGACATTGTAAGGGTGAAAGGAATGTCCGTTGTGACTTCACTCCGGAATGGGGAGAAAGTTACCAGTGAAAGATGTGTAAACATATTAAACTTCATGCTTTAACGAAAACTCCCGCCTCAAACCCGTCAAGTTTAAACATAAAAGAAAACTGTCATTAAATATACAGTGTACAAAAATAAAAAAAAAATAAGATACATTAAATGAAATACCAAATTCACACCCAATAATATTTCAGAAAATATATCAAATTTTTTGCAACAAAATAATAATAATAATTTGATCCAAATGCCGCCCTTAAAATTTGAGGCCCCTGGCAGGGTCCTGTTTGTCCCGCCCCTGACCTTAAGAAACAGATAGAATTCGCATGACACAAGATTCAACGAATAAAATGGATGGTCTAACACTAAGATGCTGTACTTGGCTATAGAAACGCCTTGACAGACAATGCGGAATGAACAGGCTCATCGTCTTGGTGAAGAACCCATGACTTGTCTTTCCACAAATCGGATAGTTTCTTTCTTATTCTTAGCAAAAACGTGAAGTTGTAATATAAATTAATAGACCTGTAATATATTAATTAACCTTCAGAAACTCAGTAAAGGTACTCAGTCCAACGAATATTGGGGGGGCTATCAGTATTGCTTTAAAATTTGATGTGTTGATTTGACAGTTTTCGGTGAAGAAGTGCGTAAATTGTCGCCTCGGTTCAGGATCATAAGTAAAAAACACGATTTGTCACACATTATTATCCTTTTCAATAAGTTTGGATCATTTTCATTGGCATTGAAAGTGTCAGAAATAACATTTGTGCGAGCTTTTTGTTGTTCAAAAGTGAGAATTTTATACACCAATTTGGCACACACTTTCTGCATGCCAAATTTGCTATGTAAAATTTGCCGCGTGGATTCTCTTTCAATCCTTACAGTCTTAGAAATCGTACAAATACTTAACCGATGATCAGATCGAAGGAGATTATACAGATTTTTCGATATTGTGACTCGGGCGTGTGTGTGTGAACCATCTTCAACATCTTCTCGGCCCCATTTTGAAAACGCTTAAAACACTTAAAAACACGGGCACATAATAAACCTTCATTGCCATATACTTCTTTCAATAAACTACAAGTTTCAGTAGCGGTTTTTCTATTTAAAATTTTTCATCCATCCGTTGCTTTATTGTTTCACTAATCATTTTCCCTGCAAAACTAAAAAAACTCTAATGCAAACGATGACTAAAGCTGTACGGATTTATTTACAAAAACAAGAGTCACTGCACTCGAAAGAGAAGGGTCCACGCTAAATAGCTATAAATCGCTGGAGTTTGACACATGCTTACTTCTTCTGTAGCAGAGTCGGTCTCGTTATTTAATAGCCACACCTTGTAGTTCTATATTGCCATTCAGTAAATCCATTCGATAGCGGGTGATATGTAGTACTCCTAGTTGTTTGAAATCTGAAATATTTGCTCAAAAATAAGAAAGGTTGATTTTCTAACTGTCACCATAATGCGATGGAACGTTCCTATACAATGCCGTTTTTGTCAATGCGTCTATAACAGGAATTGCTTCAACTCATCTTAAAAAACGATAAATTATCGTTAGAAAATACCTGAAGCCTTGACATGTAGATAAGTGTCCAACTATATAAATATGAATGTGTTGAAAATCTAAGAGAGGGAGGAGCTTTAAAGTCCATGATGGAGAATTTCTTTGAACTTCAGACATTGACATTCCAGATGTGTCCTAGATGGTAAAAGACCATCTTCCTTCATATTTGGCCATGTGAATCTTTTCATGATTAATTTTCTTCTTCTAATCCCTGGATATGATAATGTGTGAAGGGATATATTTAAAAAAATACCTGTCGACGAAAATTTGGGGGAATGTACTAGTGGCTACTATTGTTGACAATCGCAACAATTTATATCGTCATGCTTGGAATAAAAAAATTCGAACAACTTTAGGCTTGGGCTATTTTTCAATATAGTTACATTTTTAAGATCTCGAAATTCGGCCATGGCTGAATAATTAATAGGATACTAGTATCAATTCCGCAAAGAGAGAGAGAGCGAGAGTACATTGGCTATAACAATTTCTACTATCCTAATGTATCGAATATTCACTGAAAACCGAGCAATGCAATTCAATTTTCATGCTTGCCTGGAAGAGGCTTTATCAATTTGTTGAAAGGCAAAAGTTATATGCTTATGGTCTGTGTTAATGAGGAAATATCTTACTTATACTATACAGGATGATTTGTTACCAAACAGACAAACTTCCAGGGTATGTAAGGGGTCCAGAGACGTCTCGGAATCACATAGGAATGCAGAGTCACAAATGCGGCAGTTGAGAGCTATGGGGCAAGGAATCAGAGAAAAGAACAGAAACAGCAACTCATTAATTTGACAGGAAACATTTTATTGAAAGGATGCACAAAAAAAGGTGTTCGCAATTACGGCCAGAAGTCGTCTGGCGGGCCTGACAGTGGAGCTGCAGGGAATACCTTACGTTCTCGAAGATTCCTGGCATATCACGTATCCTCCCGGCAGTTATAGATATTCGAGAGATGCGATTTTCAACTGTAGGAACGGGTGTCTCGTTCACAAAACTCCTCATGTAACCAGAACCAGTCTCCAGTCACCTTCTGTCCACACTTGCAAAGGTCGTGTGATGTGGAACACACCTGTTCGAGAACGTTCCTGGTACAGCAGCCGAGCGAAGTGCCCATTACAATCTGCAGCTCCATGCTCGATCATTATGACTTTGAATACGAGTTTCATCCTATTACCTCGGGAAACGGATCGCAAATGGCAACTTCCAGCAGGATCTGTTTTTACGAAACCTTCCATTCAGCGCCACCCACCACAAGACTGCCCCGGTGGAACCTTGCAGAACGTAAGACATTCCATGCAGTGCCAGGATTTTCAGACGACTTCTGGTCGTAATTTCGAACACCTGGTGTCGTACAACCTTTCAATAAAAGGTTTTTTTGTCCCTTGAATCTGATGCTGTTTCTGTTCTTTTTCTCTGCTTCTTTGCATAATGGCTCGCAACTATGGTATTTGTGACTCTGCATTCCTATGTTATTCCGAGTCTTCTCTGTACAACCTACACACCTTCCAAGTTTGTCGGTCTTGTAGTGAATTCCCCTGTATACCTAAAATGCTTTGTTGTAGTGTAGATGGACAAAAGTTCTCAATCATATAAACAGCCTATTCTCTGTAAAGGAAAGTGAAATAAAGCGTAATGAATGTATCTTTCTATATTTAATCTGACGTATGCCTACCCCTATGGCAGTATCGGATGCATCGCATGTGAGAGATATGATAGCGCTATTTGAGAGATGGACAAGTATAGTAGCATGACAAGGAATGCGTTTAAGGTTTTTGAATGTGTTACAAGAATTTCGATCTATATTAGAGGTATTTTGTTGTTTTTACCTAAGTAATGAGATTTGAGACTGTTGAAAATTGACGTAATTCGGAATTAAACGGTGATAATAATGAATTATTCCTAGGAACTTGTGCAAGTTGGTACCTGTGAGTTGTGTTTAGATACACTTTGTAGGATATCAATTATTGTTAGAAGTCTAATTCCTTCTACTGAAAGTTGATATCCCAAATGTTTAATTTAGAAGTACAAAAACCCGTTTTTTTTTCAATATAGATACACGAAACGTAATTACTTAACCTTTTAAAAACAACGGATAAGTGCTTATAGTGTGGTCTTTCGTTTTTAGAAGAAATCGGTATGTAAGTAAAATCTAATCTTGATAACAGGTTCATGAATTGCTAAAAGTTGTGTCTCGCGATGCTCCAACCAAAATTTATGAAAGGATATTCAAACAATCCAAATGGCCGTTTTTGAAAAGTCAGCTCGTGGACTGGAATTTGCTGATAAGCTGGATAAAAAAAATCTTCTCGTTCCATACAGAATAGAATCAAAGTAAGTAAAAAATAGGAGAAAGCTAACGATCTGGAATGATAATACTGTTAACGATTAATCTCCACATGATCTCCAGTCACCTGATATCTTTAAGGTGAAATTCAGAGAATTAGCCGAAAACCTATTCAAAGCCGTTCTGCTTTAGCATCAGCGATGGCCATGTGTTGGTAAGAGGCCAGACGAGTGCCTGCAGCCTAGACACACTAGACCTACACCTGGAGTTATTATTCGGGGTGCAATTTCCTACGACAACAGGAACACTCTAGGGGTTAACCCTCACATTCTGACTGCAAACTTGAAAATATCAGTCTGATGATTCACCTTGTAGCGCTGTCATTAATGAACAGCATTCAAGGAGATGTTTTCAACAGGATATCCTGCATCCTAGTACCATTGTTGTAACTCAACATGCTCTACAGAGTGTTGTCGTGTTGCCTTGACCTGCTGATTCCCAGATCTTTCTCCAAATGAGCACGAATGGGACATCACTGGGGGAAAACTCCAGAGTCATCTGTTATCAGTATGAATTGTCTCTGTAATGAATGACCAAGCGCAACAGGCATGGAACTCTATACCACAAACTTTTCAGCCCTACCAATCATTGAATGCTTAATTTCCAATTTCTAGAAATTTAGCACCCAAAGACACAGAAAGAAAAATAAATGTTCAACAAGAGTGTTTTTTGCTAGTGTTGTTGGGTTTTGATGATTACTGCCAATTATTACAGCACCATTTAAAATTTTTGAGATTTAGTTATATTCTATTTCTAAATTACAGCAAAGTAGAAAATAGAAACTTGCGTGTGAAAGTGTGTTTTGAACTTGGAAATGTTATGCATTAAATTTTGGTTTATGTTGCCCTGTGAAGCAACACGAGGGTTACTGGCGATGGACCTTGTAATTTTGAGCCATGGTCAAATAAAGAGAATGATACACCCTCTTCAAACCACCCCACCACGTAAACAGGAGAACTTTGAGCCCCGACAGTTTGACGGTGGGTCCCCAGTGGCCAGTTCGCTATTCGACAACGCAGAAGACTAGATTGCGACCATGACCACAAGGTTAGGCCACGGCCCTACTAAACATTGGAAGCTATTGTGCCAGTTTAAAAAGTTTTGATGCGATCCCTTAATGTAGAGTTTGTGAATAAAATAACAGGCATTAAAATAACATCAAATAAATATTGTTGATTTATTTTAAGTCACAAAAAGAAACCAGAATAATTAATTACAAGAAATATTTTAAAGAACAATAATCATCGGTTTTATTAATTTTAGTCCAGTTTTTTTAAATTGATATCTGCAATAAATTTTAAATCATCGATTACTTTTCTCTGATTCAGAATTCTTATTCGATTGTTGAGTTGTCTGAACATCATAAATACACGGTTTACAGTTAGAA
The DNA here is from genome assembly GCA_019973955.1 of Trichonephila inaurata madagascariensis. Taxonomy (NCBI): domain Eukaryota; kingdom Metazoa; phylum Arthropoda; class Arachnida; order Araneae; family Nephilidae; genus Trichonephila; species Trichonephila inaurata. Next base: position 26,331 of record BMAV01019896.1, read on the forward strand.
GACAGCGTGTTCTTGTAAATCCATTCAACGTAACTAGAAACTCGAGTGTACACACCAGGAACATGTGGCGTGGCACAACGACGACCAAAAGAAACGAGTCCACACAGAACAAATTCATTGTCCAAACGCACCACTAGTCCACTCCCAGAGTCTCCCTATAAATAAAAATAGGTTCAAAAAAAGAGCACGGAAAAAATTCCATATTTCAGATTAAAAATTTTAATATTAAAATATGAAAACGAATTTTTCAAAAAATAAACACCTCAAATTTTTTTTGCATAAATAAAAAAAAAAAAATTTTTTTTTCATGCTGATAGAAATGATATCATGGTCATGTAATGCCGCGATGACGTGTTAGTCATAGATAAAAAACAAACGTGCTATATCTGATAAATGTTCTTATGTTGAAACTACATCAAAATGGGCTGAATTCATGTCATGTCTCACTGTTGCCAGCTTCCGCTTTTTACAGAAATTTTCTTTCTAAAAGAATTGACAAGAGTCGGGTATTATGGAATAGTCAGGTAATGTGGAATACCGAGGTTTTAATGCGTGGTTAAGCTACTATTGCGTGGGAAAACCTTGAACTATTGAAGAACGACTCTCATCATGCATTGCGGTGAGAATTGACTACTTGTTGTTACCGTACCATTAGCGTGTTCGTGTGTAGAGATCCCGTGGTGAACGCCTCAGTCCTGCCTTTGCTTTACAGCGACACACCGCTCCCACAGCTGGTGTGATGGTATGGGGTGCCATTGCCTACAATACACGGTCAACCCTAGTTTTGATCCATGGTACGGCACCATGACAGCTCAGCGGTATGTCCATGACATCCTGCAAACACATGTGTTGCCACTCATGCAACGGCTCCCAGGAGCCATTTTTCAACAAGACAATGCTCTGCCTCACACGGCAAGGGTGTCACAAGACTGTCTTGGCAATGTTACTACCCTTCCTTGGCCTGTCTGATCCCCAGATTTGTCTCCAATCGAGCATATCTGGGATCATTTGGGATGGTGAGTTGGGCAACCCACGAGTTTGAACGAACTAGAGGCAAGGTTACAGCAAATATGGAACCAAATGTCTCAAGACATCATACAGAACTTGTATGCCTCAATGCCCGATCGTATCGCATCGTGCATTCGCGCTAGAGGGGGCTCAACAGGGTATTAAATCCTCCGTTCCTTTGCCTTTTTCTCTGAAATAAATGATCCTTTTTCTTTGATTTTCTAATCATATACTTAAATCAAAGTAGTCATTACGTATGTAAAATTTCGTTTCATTTAGAAGACTCCTTCTTGGTGCGCTAATTTTTTTTGTCCATGAATGTACTTTGAAAATTTTGCCCGGTTATCAAATATGGAATGGGCAAAATTCATGACGATCACATTATAAATACAATCACGTGATCTCCTTTGAATTCAAAACTGACATTAGACTTTTATTTGTTGTTGTTATAAATTTAGATAAAACTTCATATTAGATAATTGGTTATATAAACATGTTCAAATACAGTAATACCCTGAACTTACGCGATAGGCGGGACTGAGTGAGTAACCGCGTTAGTCGAATACGCGTAAATCAGGGTAGGATTTTGCATATAAATACATGTAAATTATTTTTAGTTGGGACCGGAGAGGAATGAAAATAATAATTTAGAAAAAAATTGTGTAATAAAATCTTAGATAACACAAATACAAAATCGCAAGCCGAAGTTATTTTCATGTAGAATGTTTCAAAAAATCTAACAAAGTAGTCTGCAGCCTCAAAGATTTTTTTCTCCCGCAAAATTTCCTCACAACATGCTAATCATCTTTTTTAATTCCTTGTTTTGTTGAAAAAATACGCTCTTCGTTGGAATATGTGTTTTTCTAAAATTTTAACCCTTTTTCAATTAAATTGAGGCCTTCTGTCAAATTCCCAACTGCCATTTCATCTTTTGATTGAACTGGGTTTAAAGACTTAAGTTCTTCTATGTCTTGCTCTTGCTCATGCATTTCTATGAGCTCATTAATTGTCAGCTCCTGATAGTGGAAATGCAACAGATCTTGAACGTCATCGACTTCTAAATTTATTTGACTGGCAAGATCGACTACTTCTTCAATCTGATTTAAGAATCTCGCCTCCGCGCCTAGAGATGTGGGAGAAAGGGAAGGAAGACTAGCCATGTTCATAATTACTTAGTTTATTTGCAGCACAAACAACAACACAAGTTCGATCAATCGAAACCAAGAGATGCACCCAATTTAAGCAATATGAAAACAATTACGCGAGATATGAGAAGACTTTAATTACCCCAGTAACACTTCAATTCTAGAACACTGTCTTCCTAGCTAACTAATATATATTCAATCTCCAGTGACAAATCGTCACCTTAATTATTACAATGATCAAATACTAAATATCTGCGTTACACTTTAAATTGAATTAATCACTCTGCTCTGCTAACCGCCTACACTATCTCTCTCCTTCCAACTCGAAAGCCTAGACTTTATATAGTAGACTTAATTTACATGTTCCCGTTCTCTTCATCAGAGGGAGAGTTCTAATAAAATAGTTTTTAAGGACCAAAGATTCTCCAAGAGGATTTGTTAGTGAGAAGGTCTCGGATAGAGCCATCACAAGATTACCAGTTTCATCAGGTTCTGTCACTAATTCCGCTTGAGTTTCAGAGATCGAAAAAAAGAAAGAAAGAAAAAGAAATAAAAAGGCAAATCGACAAGATTTGAAAATCACGTAACTCCGAATTCGCGAAAGTCGGGGTAGCGTAAGTCGAGGTATTACTGTATTTTCTCATGAATGAAGGCTGGCTGCTTTTTGAACACACTTCGTATTCTTACTGTTTGAGTAAGTACTTAATATAATTAGACATTCCTTCTTTCCTCAGTGGTTCGACAGCCCAGGGTGGGCCTTGGCCTTCTCAAGAAGCCTTTTTCAGGCCAGCCTTCTTCTTGCTAGTATGTTCTTCAATTCTTAGTTCTCAAAACTAGGAAATTTTTGTCTATGCCATCAATCCATCTAAGATTTAGCCTGCCCTTTTTTCGTGTGCCAATTGGTTGAGCTTTGAAGGCTTTTTAAGTGGTGCGGTCTTCGTCCATTCTAACTACGTGACCTGCCCATTTAATTCATTGTATTTTGACGAAGTTAACAATGTCAGATTCATTATATCAGTGCTTCTCAAACTTTCAATACTGGCGCCCCCCTTTTCAATCACAATTTTTATCGCCCCCCCTTATACATTAATAAATTACTGAATGCAATAATAATGCACTTTGACGCTAAAGCTACAATACACGATCTTAATTATAAACCGTACAAATTAATAACATAAGTATTAAATTTTGTATATTAATTTTAAGCAAAAAAAAATTAAGTAATAATATAATTATTATGTTATTTTTCCTTTCTCTAATTTTTAAATTGAAACATATTGCAAAATGCGGTGGCTGCTTAGAAGACAAAATATAGATATCAGCTAAATATAGAAAAAGAACTCAGAGGGTCAATTTCTAAAAAACTTTGAAAAACTTTGCTGTGCAAGACAAGCCCATGGAAGTCGCTCTAATACTTTTATTAAACTTGTTCTTAATTCAGTATTAATAAGATAAGTATTAAATTTTTTATATATGTTAATCTTAAGTAATATATATATATACTTTTAAGTAAAAGGTTAATTATGTTATTTTTCTTTCTCTAATTTTTAAATTGAAACAGATTGAAAAATAATATTTAATTAAAGATTTATTTCCTTTAAAAAAGCCTAATCTATGTGTTTTTATCATATCCATTACATCTGGCATTCTCGCGAACGTTCATGGAGTCTAGGCAACCTAACAGACGTCTGCAAAAAAACATGTAAAAATGCTGTACCTCGTACAATTCTAGTTCAGTCTTGGCTGAATCGATTAGCTACGAATCTCTTGAATGTACATTTCATAATTCACGCGTTAATTGTAATTCACGGTATTAAGTATTTACGGCAGTGGATTATAACAAAAATCATAGATATATTTTAAATCACAGCGAGATTCGACGATAATAAAGCATCAACAAGTACATAGACGGGCAAATTGATAGTAAGTTACGAATGGGTTAGGGATCCATTTCAAAATACTCGAGAAGGGCCTAAACCCGCCAAAAAAGAGTTCTTCATAGATTTACACCCAATGACGAAATTAAAGGGCAATTTTGTAATAAATCACTTTTGAATTCTGAATAGAGGTGGATGCTGAATTTTCTGCACTGAAAACAAAAGCATTTCGTATACTATTACCATTTTAACATCATACCTTTGTGAATCCGGGTTTTATGCGATGGCTACTTTGAAGACAAAATATAGATCTGAGCTAAATATCAAAAAATAACTCGAGTGTCAATTTCTAATTTTTAGCCTTCCTTTGAAAAACTTTTGCTCTTGCAAGACAAGCCCGTAGAAGTCACTGATAATTATTAAACTTGTTCTTATACTGGCTGAAGTACCCACTCTTATATAACACGAGTTTATTTTTTTAAAAAATGATAATATATTATTCTTGATATAATAGCTTAATTGTAAGGAGAGTAAAACCAAGTGCATGACAATGTATACAAAAATGTAAATTGATTTATTGAAATGAATACTCATATTATAAACGGTTTTAAATGAACTGTAATTTTTAAGCCTCGCAGAATTAGCATTTAGAATAAATGTTAGTAATAAAAGAATATAAAATTCTAATGAATAACAATTGTGTTATTTTTTTAATATTTAAAGCGAGAAAGCCCGGGATCAGGTGTGCACTCGATACTAACGTTAATGGTCGCGGGGAGTGATGCACCCCAATTCTTTTTTATAATTATTTTCAATATACAAGAAAAAAATCACAATTTCAGTGAATAATTTAACTAAGAGAAAATATACTTACCTATTTCAAGGATTTTCTATTTGTCTTTCATAATTTGAGAAAATATCCAATAAAACTGAACTAAATTGTTCCAAATGTGCGTGACCTTAATAAAGGACACAAATCACTGACAGTTTTGCTAACATTACAGGTAAGTTATTTGCAAGCAAAAATGTCACATTTTGTTTACGTTATTGTAATTTTAATGTCCTTTGATGATCGACAAATATCCTGTTGAACTTTTTCTTGCTTGTGTCTTTTGACAGGGTGAAGTGCATTTTGCGGTACACTTATGGCTTCATATTTTCTTGATAAAGTTCTTAATGTAGCTATTGAAAATTTTCCTTTCGTTTCATGTTTATTGCTTTTCTCAAATTTACTTTCGCTAACAGGATTAATATGCATTATTTCAGCAAATGTTTCCCTTGTTTGATCAGCTTCAATTTCCTTTCAGAGACATCACAGATGCCCAATTCTTTTTTTATATTCTGCTCATTTACATTTATAAACCATAATCAGTCGTACAACATCACAATTAAAACCACTAAGTTATTCATAGGAAGAATGCAGCATGTTCAAGAAAATATTTTTGAAAAATACTGGTCGTGCCGGGAACTCGGTCTAAACAAGTACCTTAAGATTCTAAAAAAAACGTTTGCCACTCTCAAAAAAGGAGATATGTTATCAATTCATTTTAGCTCCCATTAAGACTGTCATATTAGAGGATTCTCTGTCAAGGTCATTGGTAACAAATAAACAGTTTTCCCACACAGAATTAACGATTTTTGTATTATATGTTTCAGTATACTCATAAAAAATAAAAATCTTGGTCAATTAATCCTTCAAAGTGCTCAATATGCTTATCCATGTATCATAAAACTCTTTCACATTGCGAAAAAAAACGCAAACAGAATTATATAATTTACAACTTCCTAAAAACGGATGCAGGTAACCATACCAGTAAGTTTGAAAGACAGCAAAAGTAATATTTTTAGATTAAGAAACGTAATAAAAATCTTCATCGTAGGATTACAGTAAAGCAAACAAAATATTTTTTATTTAATTATAGGATCAAAGATAGCTAATGAGCGTTCAAAGTAGAATCTTTTTATTTTGATGACCTTTTTCACCAGATGATATATATAAATCATATCAATGTAAATCTGTATTTTTTATTATATCAGAAAGTTTTTTTTTTTCATTTCAGTAAATTAATTTTTTTTAACCTTTTATTTTCGATATGCTCGCGCCCCCCTTGAAGGGTTATCGCGTCCCCCAGGGGGGCACGCCCCACAGTTTGAGAAACACTGCATTATATGATTGATAGAGCTCTAAATTTGGTCTTCTTCGCCACGTTTCATATTCCTGAATTCCTCCAAAAATAAATCCTAAAATCTTTTCGTAGAGAGATACTTAGATACTTATCATGTTCTCATCTGTTCGAGACATGGACCAAGTTTCACATGCATAAGTTAATATCAATCTTAAAAGACTTTTATACAATAGAGCCTTCGTGATTTTCTTTTGATTACATTCGATTTCATATATTTTCGTATTCCATTAAGACATCTATTAGCCATAGTACTTCTCTTTTGCATTTCAGTAGTACAATCACTTCTATTGTTAATTTCCGATCCTAAATGTATAAGTGAAACTGTCTCAACAACTTCAAAATTATACTCTTCAATTTTAAAGTGGGAATTGTTAAAACATGATTTAGTGCAAGGCATGTATTTGGTCTTATTTTCATTGATTTAGAGTCCTATCCTGAGGGCCTCTTTCTCTAAAGGCCGTATCACACGTATATTTTTCATGCAATTTTTTCGTCCAATTTTTGGCCGAATCTGAGGAGGAAGGGTTGCCGTAAGCAAAACGACACGCTCTGACGTCAGCCGCGCTCTATCTCCACATTGAAAAATTACTCGCCGATTTTTCTCCTTCGGAAAATGAACATCCAAAATTATTTCTTTCATTTTGCTTGCACAATTGTTGATGGGTGTAAACTAAAAATAGAGCACCATTCTATTTAAAATATTATACGCCGTTAAAATATTATACACCATTAAAATATTATACGGCATATCTGAAGTGTTAGACGAAACCGGAGCCGCCATCTTGTTTATGACGTAGGGCGCCGAAGAACCCCATTGGCGGAATTTCGCAATTTTATTTGGAACAACTTTTGAGCTCGCTAGCAAAAAATTGTTCTAAAGCGGTTGCTATGGCAACTGAGTAAAAATTGCACGAATTGAACGAAAAATTGCTTGAAACGTGTACGTGTGATACGGCCTTAAAGATAAGAAAGCTTGTCTTAGTGCGGTGGGTGATCATTAGACATTAGTTTTATAAAAAAAAATAAAAATATATCGATTTCAGAGGATGTGCAATAAGTAGAAAGATAAGATGGATAGTTACTATGCAAGAATCGTGGCCCTTCTCTCCTCCAGCACACAGCATCTCGGGTTCAATGTGGGTCACGAAACTTTCCTGGCAGTCTTCATTCTCTACAACAGGAAGCTCCACTGATTGCAGAACCTTCGGATGACCTCCGTCTGTTACAGAAATCGACAATGATTCTGAGATAAGTAATTGAGAGATAAAGTTCTTACATACATTTGATTAAAAAGAGGCTGACTCGTTCTATTCGTTGGATTTTCTCTTAAGGTATCCGACTACGTTCGGAACCGTGATTTTGCAAAAACGCGTAAACGGATAATATTTATGATATTTGGTGTCACTTAGATTAAAATACATGTATACAATTGTTTTAAGGACATTATGACGAAAAAAAAATTATTTAAATACAATATTTTGGCAAAAAATTAACTTAGAATAACCTTTTTTCTCCAAATGTTCTCCTTTTGTAAAAAAATGCTTCTATTGTATTAATATATTTTGTCTGTATTTAGCTCAGACCTCTGTACAGAGGCTCAACTAGAATTTTTGAAATGTATAACTTGGAAGTCGGTTTATCCATGTTTTACGAAAACAGAAGGAGAAATTTTAAAAAAATACGCCGATGATTGTTTCAAATGGTTGTAACTCTGAAAATAATTTGAATTTTTCAAAAATCATAGTTGAGCCTCTGTACAGAGGTCTGAGCTATATACAGGCACAATATTAATACAATAGAAGCATTTTTTACAAAAGCAGAACATTTGGAAAAAGGTTATTCTAAGTTAGTTTTTTGCCGAAATATTGTATTTAAATAATTTTTTTTGTCATAATGTCCTTAAAACAATTGTATACATGTATTCTAATCTAAGTGACACTAAATATCATGAAAATTATCCATTTATGAGTTTTTTTAAAATCATGGTTCCGAACGTAGTCGGATACCTTAACAAGGCTTTCACCCGAATTTGAAATATTTGAGTTTTGGAACTTTTGATTAGAATCTTTGGTACTTTATTGTTTCACCGGCGAAGGAGATAGAGTCTCTAAAAATGATACAACTGACGCCAAGCGGAATATTCTAGCTGGTAAACTATTGCCACTATATTTTCGAAACAAGTCAAGGTCTTTTCTTATTAGTAATGTCATTTTCATAATACATCAAAAAGGGATTTTAAAAAAAACCTATCAAAAATAATATTTATTGATAATTTTAATGTATATTGTGTGTTGCAGCCAATAACGCCAACTTGGTGAGATTTGAGCTGGTGAACCTGGAAACGGAAAAGTACCGAATCTTTCTATTAAAAAAAACATTTTTTTTTATTTGGTTCTTCAATGCCTAAAAAATATCTATTTCAAAACTTATTACTAATTTTATTTAATCATAGATGTCGCTACCAGTTAACTTTTTTTTAGTTTTAATTCTTCTTTCTCTTTTTTTAAAATTATTTAAATTGCATGTTTTTTTCAATTCTTACTATTAGCTTACTCTCTCTATATACTTATTTATCTTGTTCAAATTTTCAATCGTTAATAAAATACTTTCTATTCATCCAATACAGTTGTGACATCTCTCGCGTTCTTCTTCTAACATAACTCCTACGTTTTTGACGGCCACGATTAATGGCAAAACTTTTCCAACCCAAATCCAAGAAGTAAAAACGAAGCAACAATGCAAATAAGATAACCTTTAAAAGGATAGAAAGTTTAGTGAGCAAGAATGGCAATTTAGAGAAAGCTTAGTTCAAAAAAGGTAGAGTGTAATTAGAAGGCCTACCACAAGGAATCACGGAGATCCCGCCAGTTGTACAAGGAGCATACTATTGAAATCGAGCCTAACCTGAATATCTGAAGTTGATTGGATCGTTGATTATTCCTCCAAGGTAGGAAGATTGTATTCTGAACGCTAGTATAATATTGAATCGAGATTAGGCAGATATAAGATATTTTGATAAGTGATCTAATTGCGCGATCTGACTTAATTAAATCGGCGTACTTTGGTTTATTCTCACTTAATATAAGTTTGTTCGTTATATAAGTAATTTAAGTTAAATTCTTAATAAAAGTCATATTAAGAATTATAGAATGTCTCCTCCTTCCGATAATCCCACACCTCTAACTTACGCGGAACCCCCAAGACATAGCTATCGACAGATGGCTATGTCACACAGTTCAAGATAATTTTTTTTTAAACTTGTAGTGTTAATACAATTTTTTCAAATATTAATTTATTAATTAAATTAATTATCGGTTGTAACAATGAAACTGTTAAAACAAAGACAAAAGTTGGCGTCGAAAACCTGTTTTTCAACCAAACCGGGTATGCATTGTTATAACAATGCAGACAAATCATGCTCTTTTTTCAATTCTTACTATTAGTTCACTCTCTCCCTATATAAATATTTATTTATATATATCCTATTCCAATTTTCAATCGTTAAAGAAATACTTTCTATTCATCCATTGAAAGTAGGAATTGACTTAATTTTTTTTTATATTTTACTTGTTTTTTATTTTTACTGTGCATAATATGTTATTAGTTAACGTCAGCGCTTCTCAAACTTTCAAATTTGCGACCGAATTTCCAATCATAACTTTCATCACTCCCCACTTTCTCTATAATAATGATTGAATGCATTAATTATAAATCGTACAAATTATCAAGATATGTATTAAATTTAGTATGTAATTTTATAAATTACAAGCCCATGGAAGTCACCAGAAATTATTGAATTTTTGCTTAATTTTTAGTATTGATAAATTAATTATTAAATATATTATGCAGTATTGATACATTTATAAATACTTTATAACCAGTGCCGGTTTATCCATTGGGCGCTTGGGGGCCCGGATAAGCTGGACTTAACCAGATTTTCTTGTTATAAATTTTGATCCTCCAGTGCCAAGGGGGCCTGTAAACTTTCTGAGCCCAGGGCCGAAATGAGCTTAAATCGGCACTGATTATAACAGTGTATTTTACTTCTTATTATGTCGGAATGTTTTCTAATTTGCTTCCTTTCAGTAAATCAATTTTCTTAAATAATATTTTATTTTCTACTTTTCGATGTGTCCCCCGACACACACGTAGGGTTAGCATGCCCCCCTAGGGGCAGCCCTCACAGTTTGAGAAACGTTGGGTTACGTTAAAGAAAATATTTACGAACAGTTATTTTTTTGAAAATGCTGAAGTACTACTTTTTCTTTCGTGTCGGATCCTTATAGTTAGGTAAGTAATTAACTTACTGAGAATACTCTGATTATGTTGATCTACATTTTTTTACAGAAAATAATTTTACTACTTTTAATTTTTTTACATTATTTCTATCTGTATTTGCTCTTCTATAAATTTTATGTCAACCCAGTAATAAAGGCAAGTACAGAGATTGGTTGGCACTTTAAAACTATGTTTTAAACCTGAGAGCTTGCTAATGCATTATTGTGGCTGATTTACTTTGTCACTGACTGTCTTGCGACTTTCCTATTTATTGTTTTGTTTTAAGTTAAAATGAAAGAATTTAGTGTAACGTTAAAATTTTATAGTTTAAATATTTAAAATTATTTTGGTTTCCTATTATGTTACCTATGGGTAAACGTAGCTTGGCGTCAAAATTTCATGAAAAGCAAGCCAGAAATTTTAAGGGGTTGAAATTTTTAAAATGATTTTAAAATACTAGCTATTCTCCTCTTTTCCAAAAACTTGACATACACTCATGAAATTTTGACTTTACAATATAAAATCAAACTATGTTATTACATGTAAAGTTGGTATGGGTTTTTCATATTAGGTGACTATTATTTTTAAATCCTAATGAATGTTGTATTGAAATTTCTTAAAAATGTCTGATTCAGAGTTTAATTAATTTTTAAAAAGAAATATTTTTGATTCAAGACACTGCATACCCTTTTTTTAACATGTACTGTTGGGATCTACATTAAAAAAAATTTGCCAAATAAGCATAGGTTTAATAGAAAAAAGCCTTAGCCTTCGTAAATTGAAGAGATTCAACAGTTATTTTATCTTTGGAAGAAACGTTTTCAAGTTTTTTGTAAGTTTTGATTTGGGCCTATTCGGCTTGTAATAAAACCTCGAGAAAAATAATAATTTGCGTTTTTAAAGTTTAGAGCTTTCATAAATTTTGTGTAGGCTTATAGAAAAGTATATAAAGATATTTTAGGCTAAAAAAATTAAATTTGATTTTTGACCGATTTTGTTAATTGAATCAAAATGTGTCCCCTTAAATGAAAAGAAATTTAGTGTAATGTTAATGATTATATTTATAGTTTAAATATTTATACTTATGTTTTTTTATAATTAGCCGTTATCCACCCGCTTCGGCCACCGTAGCCTTGGGGTCTGGAGCGGACTCGTGGCCGGCGTGTCATGAATTTGAGCCTTAAGCCACAGAAGATCTGCCGTGCAGAGGGGGTTGATGCACGTTAAATCTGTCGAGACGCAAACGTTGGCGTGATGTGGAAGTTAGGAGAGGGGAGGTACCAGCTAGGGTGTCGTCCTCGTCATTTGACCATGGTTCAAAATTACGAGGTCTATCGCCAATAGTCTTCATGCAACTTAATAGTGCGACTTAAATATAACTCTCACTATTTCATTACATTGTGAGAACTATGTGTATGTTTACATTCATATTAGAGAGTTACTATTATCTAAGTCCTAACATTAAGCCGATTGTATTGAAATACATTCTTATAACACTCGCCTCTTGATTCAGAAAGGACAGGAGTCTAATTTCTAAAACAGAAGGATATTTATCATCCATGACACTCCTTCCCGTAGTTGATTTCTGGAATTCAATACTTTTAGCGGATCTCTACTCATTAAAAGAAACATGCTTGCCAAATTTAAAGTCTATAAGTTTAATAGCTAAAAAATTGTCTGTAATGCCTCCTCGTAACCTCTCTTGGATGTAGATTTCTGCACAGTACTTTCGTAATGGAAGAAACATGATTTTCAAGTTTCCAGTTTGTAAGTCTTTGACGGGTCCTATTCGCGCCCTTCTACTAATCCTCTTGGAGAAAAATAATTCTTTAACCGTTGCTCGAGTTAAAAACCGCCTTCCGTAGAGAGAACGTGATTTTATGATAATTTGAGTACTATTTAAATACTAGCAAGTGAGTGTTAGAGTTAGTCGTTTGGCTGCTATTATTGTGAGCAGTGGTGTAACGGAAGATATTAGGGTCCCCTGCAGAGTTAGGTTTTGAGCTTCAAGCCGGATTTTACAAAAGGTGCGTACTTGATGGCAGTAAAGCTTTAGGCCCCATAGAATCCTGTCCCCTTCCCTGCGATGCGGGGTAGTACGTTACGGCACTGATTGTGAGATTAATGAAATGACTTTCGGAATCCTTGGTGAACTTGAGAAGAAACTTCAGATTGGAATGTACAGTGGACGCGAGTGAGATATGATGAGTGCTGTGTTTCATTGGATCACTCACTTAAGTGCTTAATTATTTGTCTTAAGAATTTAATATAGCCAATTAATTTGACTGCGCCCTAAATTAATTGAATCAAAATAAATTTAGTTATTTTCATTACAATGTCTGTTCATTCGGAGTCCCAAACTTCATCTGTGACCTTCGAGTCTCGACAAGTCTACTAGTTCCAAAAAGGGAAGTTCTATAGCACCACCGTAACGCTCCCTCCCCAGAAGTCGATTTTCGAAAAACCCGTTCTTCGCGGATCTCTACTAGACAAAAGAAACATGGTTATCCCATTTCAAATCTGTTGGTCTAATAGTTAAAAAACGGAAATTTTTTTTTGTCTATAATGCCCTAGCAACCCCTCCATTGTAGTCAATTTTCGAAAAACCTGTTCTTGGCGGATATTTACTCATTAAAAGGAATATTTCTGCAAAACTTCAAGATTGTGGGTCTAATAATTCCGGAGATATCGTGATGAGTGAGTGAATCGCTGTTCTCCTACATGTATACAGATTTACTAGGTCCTCATATTATTTCAAGTTTGGATTATGGCCAGCAGAATTACATTTCCTTTGCTGGCCAACATCTTATTCTATTTATGTCCTAATTACACAATTTTAAATCTAAGTCAGGGCTTTTGAAGTTGCCCGGGTCCATGCACGTCTCTGTTTCGGTTTCAAACATTTAAAAAAATTTTAAAAAGGTTCCGCACCTTTTGACATTAAAATCCTCAAAAACTAATCAGTCTGTCATTTAAAACAATAAATATAAAAAAAATTAAGTCAATTCCTCCTTAGATCAACAAAGAAAATTTTTTTAGCTACTTTTTATTAAATAGTTACAATTAATATAAATATGTATATACATACGACCGAATCACAACATTAAGTGGTAATTAATTCTTATTAATTATCATTAAAATATCGTATTGTCATCCAAAACAATCGTGTATATAAAATTTCAGTTCGACTGAATGCTTTAAAACGTGAGAAAAAAACCCTTTTCAAGTTTTGACACAAGTCGCCAAAAGGGGTCGCTAAGTCGCCAAAAATGATGCCAACGTGGTTGTATTCGTAATTCTTTAAATAATTAGTTTTAATCAATTAATTTTTATTAATTATAATTAAATTACTGTATTGTCATCCAAAATAATCATGTATGTAAAATTTCAGCTCAATGGAGCTCTTTAAAATGTATTTTATTAACGATTAAAAATTCCACACGAAGATAAATATAGAGAGAGTGTGAGCTAATAGTAGGAATTGAAAAAAAGGTGAAAGTCTTCATAAAATTATTGATATTACCATATCTGAGCCGTCCCCAGCCATAGACGGAAACAATCGTTCCAGCAATCAACTCTAGTTGTGGAGAAGGTAGCCATGCCGCCTTCACCCCGGATCTCCAGACAACAGGGCGTTCGAATTCAATGATGGCGATGTCCGAATGGAAACTGTGATCCCTGTACAGTGGGAATTGAACCATTGATCGAGCTTTGCGGAGATGGCCTCCTTCCGGATCCAGAAAATCGTAATCGCCAATATCCACAACGACGTCATCGGGAGATCGGCTAGATTGAAGGAAGAAAATTAGATTATATTGTGATTAAGTACAGGGTGACAATTATTGTGAACTATATGAAATAAAACGGAAATGAGTTACGAACTACGGCGTGCACACACTTTATTCAACATGTAAACGTCAATACAGATATTCGAATTTAGGTAATGCCGTGTTCGATATGCTTGCAATCGTTGGCGAAGATGTGGTGCAGACGAATAGTGAAATTCTGCATGATCCGCTGTAGTGTCGATGACCTCCCAAAAGGCTGTTTTCAGCTCAGCAATGGGTTTGCTCTACACCTAATCCCACAAAAAGGAGTCGCATATGTTCAGATCAGAAGAATATGGTTGCCAATCGAGGCCATCCTAGTGGCCTGTGCGTACCCTAGAACCAGAATGTGGTACCCAAAGTGTTCCTCCAGGACATTAAACACTCTCCTGCTTCGATCGGGTCGAGCTTCTTCTTGCTTGAACTTCATCTTGTCCTAACGCAAATATTACAGACGTTATGACGATTTTATTTCATATAGTTCAATAACTTGTGATATGGTCGATCTTTGGCGACCATATCTTGTGTTTTCAGCGTGAATTAGAGGTGTGGGGTTCTCGAAATGAATCGACATTTTAGAATTCTTAATATGACTTTATTAAGAGTTTAACTTAAATTTCTAATATATTGAACAGACTTATATTAAGTGAGAATAAACCAAAACACGTAGTCGTAGCTAAAACGAATCGCGCAACTTGGATCACTTATCTAAATAATTATATTATCCGCCTACTTTCAATTCTAATAATATTACGAATACAGATATCAAATAATCTGTCCTACCTTGAATTACGCAACGGTTCAATCACTTTCAGAGAGACAGATCGGCGCGCGTGCAATAGTATGCACCTTGTAGTAATGGCTAGAATCCGTGATTCTTGGTAGGCCGTCAAATTACACTTCTATCTTTTCCAAACAGAACTTTCTCTAAATTGCCATCCCGCTTACTAAAACTTCTGTCCTTTTAAAGGCTATCTTATTTGCACCTACACTGCATTTCACTTCTTGGATTTGGGTTGGAAAAGATTTGCCATTAATCTTGGCCGTCAAAGAACCCAGAGGTTATGTTACAGAAAAGACGCGTGAGCCCGTCACAAACTGACATCCTATAAATAGGTTTCACTAAAAGAGAGAAATATGGAATTTGTGTCACACACATACACGCGCGTACACACAAGGTATACAGGATGATATTTCTAAAACTAATACTATTCAGAGCCACTTGCAGCTCTATCTAACAAAAGAAATAATACCTAACGGCCCAAGATTTTGACTACCCCCAGACTTCCAACACATGGCTGAATGATTCAAAGGGGTTTCTTCAATAATCACGACTGCCACGTTTAGTTACATTACGTTGTACTTATGGCTATGTAGTTGAAAACAATAAAATTTAATATTCTTGATCGAAATACATGTTCTAGTAGAGTTTTTTCATTGGAGCAATTTGGTGATATGGTCTAGGGTGGCACATCTTTCAATTTTTCTACGAGGCTTTTCAGAGTCTGAAATGAGAGACCTTCGCTGACCCCTAGAAAGGTGATGGGGACCCCCGGGGGTCCCCAATTTAAGAGAATAGCTGCTATAAACAATTATATGTGCTATATCAATGGTAATTCTTATTGTTATTGGAGTTTTTTTCTACCCGCAAATGAATATGCCGTTTGATCCCTATCCTTTAAGGTATCCGACTACGTTCGAAACCATGATTTTGCAAAAGCGTATAAATGGATAATATTTATAATATTTAGTGTCACTTAGATTAGAAAATGTATATAAAACTGTTTTAAGAATAGTATTACAATAAAAAATTATTTAAGTACAATACTTCGGCTAAAAATTAACTTAGAATAAGCTTTTTTCAAAATGTTCTCCTTTTGTGAAAAATGTTTCTATTATAATAATATTTTGCCTGTATATAGCTCAGATCTATGTACAGAGGCTGAACTAGAATTCTTGAAATATATAACTTAGAAGTGGGTTTATCCGTGTTTTACGACAACACAGAGGAAAGAAATTTTAAGAAAAAAAACGCCGATAATTATTTTAAATGATTGTAACTCTGAAGATAATGTGAATTTTTCAAAAATTATATTTGAGCCTCTTTACAGAGGTCTGAGCTATATACAGGCAAAATATTATTATAATAGAAGCATTTTTCACGAAAGGAGAACATTTTGAAAAAAATGTATTCTAAGTTAATTTTTAACCGAAATATTGTATTTAAATAACTTTTTTTTCCAAAATGTCCTTAAAACAGTTTTATACATGTGTCCTGATCTGTGACACTAAATATCATGAAAATTATCCATTTATGAGCCTTTTTAAAATCACGGTTCCCCGAACGTAGTCGGATACCTTAACATTGACGGAAAACAGCCTTAGGAATACATTATATCCTTTCTACCATCATCACTTAAAGTTTCCGGGTGCAAAATTTTACCCTTCAGGGTCTTTCTGTTTTTGAGCTATGTCGCACATATACGCACCTACACACAAACTTTCTTTTATTAGCATAGATCTAACATTAATTAGATATATTTCATGCTGTTCGTTCTCTTATGCAAGAGTAAATTTGCCCTCGTGCAATAGCAAATTAATGAACAATTGTCAGAATTATTTTTCACTCTATTCCATGAACTTAATGAGTTTAACATTTTTGACTTACTCGTACTAAGGGCTGAGTTTAGAAAAACAATGGTAATAAGACTGCTTAACTGGAGGGAAAAAGTACCACTCACTTTTTGACGCAATGGGCAGCTGTGATCACATGAGAGTCGGTGATGAGCGTCGCTCCACAGAAGGGGATGGTGTTTCGCAATTCCTCCGTTCGCCAAGTTGCATCAATCAGGCAACTCTACAAGGACGTAACAATGTTACAAGAATTATCAAGAGATATAGTTTAGTGACAGAAAGTTAAAAACGTGAAATAAAGTCATATTTTAATTTTTGAAATTAGAGAATGGATAGAAGCCGTGATAGACGAATGATCATGGTCACGATCTTGACGGGATTGAAGGACGGGGTAGTGGGTTCCAGTCCTGACGTGCCCCTGAAGACTCTCCATATAAAGAACTGATACATGTTAAATATGTCGAGGCTTAGTTGTAACAATAAGCTATTTTCGAGGTTTATCCTCTTTAACTCGGATTTTCTTTATCTCGATCCAACCAAATTGGCACTTTGATGTAGAACAACTCCCCTCCACAAACGAATGTCACCACTAAATAGAATATAAATAGAAAATGAGCAGGGCCTTGTCTCGTTCTCGACTACAATAAGATCTGATGCGACGCCATTAAATTATATTTTCAAGTTATATCCCAAGTTCAAATTTACTTATTCGCATCATAGTCAATGTTAAATCAACAAAATTCAACTAGCTTAGTTACTCAAAGATTAGACGATCATTGATTTACGTTTTAATTAAATTTATTATTGCACAGCTAAAATTTTACATTTACAATAAAAGAAAACAATAAGAGAAAACTTAGCTTTAAGAGGGAAGGACTGGAGAGGAGCCTGGTTGACTGTGTCCATGGGAGGTAGCAACTGACTTCCACCTCTATATGGTGTTTGGGAGGAAATTTGTGGGATGAAAAGAAATCTGCCGAATTTGGCGCGAGTCTCTTTAAATAGGAACCGAATAACCTGCAAATTCTTGGGCAGAACTCACTACTGTCTACCAAGCTGAGTCTCTAATTAGATATTCCCAATCGCGCAAAGTTACAATTTATAAGATTTATGAGATTTTCGACCCCAACAAGGGACCCAAAATCTTTGAAGGAATGTAACGACATCCGGTCAAGGGGGCACATATAGAAATTACCAAAAAGAGGAGGCCGTCCAGCCTCTCATCAGATCATTGTTATAAGATCATTGTCAAAAGTTATTCCTGCTCATATTCTCTAAAAGAGTGGAAATTTTGAATTATACGTCAATTGTTAACAATGGCAAAATTGCATTATTATGTCATGGCTATTTATGTATAGATCTAGGTTACAGCATCTTGTATGCTAGGATACACCATCACACACATTGCTTATTTAGGCGGCAGTTGGTCGAGCCGATTTATGAGATTTTAAGTAATGGATACCTATTTTATCGTTTTCACGAGTGTGAGAACTTTAAGGGTTCGAGTATATTATCTACTTTTAAGGATTGAAGGTGGGGCCTAATTTTGCATTCTCGTGTCTAGGGTCCCAAGACATCATTGTCAGTGAGATAGAGAACAGATTTATGTGGTCAATATACCCACGACATTACTGCTAGAATTATAGTCGCTTATTCCTAAAATACCGTTGTTATTAGAAGTTAGTAGAAGATTTTCCTATGGCGAGTTAAGAGGATGCATCTCATCGCAGATAAGTATCCATTTTGCATTACTGTCTTGTCTATATATAGCGTAATCAGGTTTAACGTTAGATTAATAAAAGTGAATCATCCCGTTCAGGACCAAGCAATTTTTTTCTGTTAAGCATAACTCCATTTAAAAATTCATATGAAATCATTACTGTAATAAAATACATCGAAATTCATAGTTTATAATCATTCTAAATTTCATACATTCCTAAATTCAGATCACACACGAGTATAATCACAGGCCTCAAAACTGGGAAAATGCAATCTCAGATATGATACCTTGTTCAGTGAAGTGATCACATATATGTAATCATGGTCCTGAAAAGGGTTATTGTGAATATCTATTGGTCATCATTTCATGTCCGACGATCCCCCTGGGAGCCTTAAAAACCAGCGAGATTTCTACCTCAACCAACCCGAGGAGAAGGTACCACAACACAGCCGTCAAATTGGCGAGGTGAGGAAGTTTAAAGTTAGATGCCAGCTCAGATGTTATCCTTGACCGAGTTCAAAACTTACATAGTGCCGTCACCAGTAGCCCTTGTGCAACCACAAGACTGTCCACCATTTTAGCAAAAAAGGATAAACAGTGTCTTCTATACATGGTCAACAATATTTTATAACCAATTTTTTGAAAATAAACAAGCACAAAATAAATAAATAAATCTCCCCCCAGATTTCAAAAGTAGAATACTTATAGTTTCTTTGGAATACAATATAAGTATCTAATTCAGTAACGAAAAAAAAAAATATATATATTTTTAATTAAAATTATTTAATTAGATTTTATTTTGGGGTTACAAATGGCCATTCCAGCATACAAACCATATATTTTTTACCCTTTATCTCCATTCTTCTAATGGTGAGTGACAAAAAGGAAACAAAAACTGACAGTGCTTTTTAGAGTTTATTATACATGTGCAACTATTTTATTTTTTTCCCCTTCGTTAATGAATTTTAAAATGGAATTTTGCATGCATAAGAAATAAATTGCCAAGGAATACTCACTGCATACGGAAAACGTCCTTCTCCAGCATTGTGACCTCCGGTAACTCTCGTATTAATCGAGCTATCGTTGCTTCCACAGGGACAAAGTGGTCCTAATTTAAGAACGAAAAAGAATAGATGATTTCACGACTATCCCTTGTTGTACAGAGCATCCATCAATTCTTTCAATAGTAAAAGTAAAAAAGAAAAAAGACTTGCACATAACCAGACGAATAATATTACAAATTTGCGTGAGGTTAAAGCAGCCGACGACTCTAATTCTTTTAATAATAGATTTATATGGACAAGGACAAACAGATAATACATGAATACGAATCGAGACGTATGTACACGTCCGATTATTTACAATAGTTCAAATCGCGATCGTGATAAACAAGCTTCAATGTTCCAAAAAAGGCTCTCTAAACAGTTCCACTAGCAAAGACTCGGACAGATAAAATCTCTTTTATCGCAATCAACGCACGCGACTGAGCTCACTTCTGAGCTAAACCTCGACCTTTTACTATCCCATGAAAATTTCCGATCATAAAGTCTTCTCGATGATTCCTAGGCGATATCGTATTTTTCGCCAAATTTGTTGCTAAGGGTGATAAAATCAGCCATCTGGTAACCCTGAACTCATCTTCCATGGTTGCTATAATCTTATTTTTTAAAGTTTACTCTGGGAAGCGAACTTTTCCCGAATTTTTCCCACGAGATTATTGCTGCAGGGAAAACAACATACGTGGTGTGTTTAAGTAAATTACTAAGCTATGTATCTATTGGTATCTGGTTAATATTAATTTGATGTTAATGCAAACAAAACCAACAAATTTCAAGATTCTCAAATTTAATCCTCCGGCTTACAAATGTTTCAGCAGGATTTTTTCTTAAATGCTGAATGTACTATAAATATTTTATAGGCATATGCTTAAAGTTATTTTTTTATAAAATAAAGTTTAAGAACATTTAAATAATTTATTTGTATTAAGTATTGTGTGCAAGTTGGTAAATTATGCTGTTACAGATTAATCAGAGTTTCCTTAAAGATGTCATTGTCCATTAAGTCATAAAATTTTTACTTTTGATTTGATGACAGTGTTTTATCCAAAAGAAATTATTACACTTACTTAGATCCTCCTCGAAATCAATAAACTGCAAAACAAAATAAAAAAAAGGTTTCCTTAATTCAACTTTTATACATAATAACATGTAAAAAAATAGAAATATTTCAGAATAAATTCAGATAGATAGGAGAGAGAAAGAGTAGTATCGTTCTAAAATGGCTTAACGCTTTTATTTTCTGATTTTGAAATTTTATGAATATTTTATCAGAAGAAAAGAGATTACATACTTTATTGTTCATATTGTGTTCACCAATATTATTTATATGTGTGGCAGCTGCTTACTTTCTAGCAAAAAAGTAAGAGTACGATGGTGTAAAGATAAATTAAAATGAATCGGAATAATGTCCTTTTCTTAGCGATGAATCGATATTTTGGGTTTTCCACGGTTATCAGGGTACCATGTTTGGCGTAGCAAGCAAGAATTTTTTACTACAAATTGTTTGAATCTCAGAGTGAAGTTAAATCTGTCTGTCAAGATTTTCGGAAACAGATGTCATTAAGTCAGTGGCGTAGCTTGGGCTTTCCCCTCATGGGGCCGACCGGAAATGTATCGCCTCTCTATTTTAATTATAAGTCAAAAAAATTAGTAAAAGTAAAAAAAAGCAGCTTTAAATTTTTTTTTATTGTTAAAAAATGCACTTTTCGAGTTTTTTTCATAGCAAAATCTTTTTTACACTTGTCAATATCAATATGTATGTCATGTGTTTAATTTGCAAATAACTAAATTTGTTAACCTTAACGTAGACATGTTTGGTAAGCCATTTTCAATTTTGGACTCAATAATACATTTTAATAAACCCAGACAGCCGGACTTAATGAGTTCTTTTTTTACAGTCTGCGTCTGTTGCACCTACAAAAGCTTGTGGACGTACGCGCCAAGTTGAATTTTTTATTAAGTTCGACTATTAAACCATGATTTTAAAAGCGCATAAAGGGATCTTTTCGATTTTGGATTAGTGTATGTAAAATTGTTTTAAGGATTACAAAAAATTTAAATGATAATTTTGGAAAAATTAACTTAGAAACCTTTTTCCAAAAGTTCCCTTTGAAAAATGCTTCACTGTATTAATATTTTACCCTGTATTCAGCTCAGCCCTTTCTGTACAGAGGCTTAACTAAAATTTTTGAAATGCATAACTTGAAGTCGGTTTATCCATGTTTTTACGAAAACAGAAGGGAGAAATTTTTAAAAAAATACGCCGATAATTATTTCAAATGGTTGTAACCTAAAAATAATGTGAATTTTTCAAAAATCATAGCTGATCCTCTGTACAGAGGTCTGAGCTATATACAGGCAAAATATTAATACAATAGAAGCATTTTTTACAAAAGGGGAACATTTGGAAAAAAGATTATTCTAAGTTAATTTTTTGCCAAAATATCGTATTTAAATAATTTTTTTTTTGTTGTCATAATGTCCTTAAAACAATTTTATGCATGTATTCTAATCTAAGTGACACTAAATATCATGAAAATTATACATTTATGAGCTTTTTTAAAATCATGGTTCCGAACGTAGTCGGATACCTTAATGTTTTGAGGAGATTGATATAAGTTCATCCATGCTCAACATCACTTCAGGCCTTAAAAAAGCATATTTTTGCGCTAGATTCTACAACTGTTGGAATCTTTCTCGAATTTCAGCAGTTACTCTGTCTATTGAAAAAAATATTGTTCGCCTCAAGTCATTTTCGTATGATAACTGAACATCTTTACTTCCGTCGCCAAATATATGCTTCCTCCTGATTCGTCTTGGGAGTTCAAAAGAAATTTCAAGCTCTTCACATAAACTTTTAGCATATATTGAAGAGTCATCCACGAATTCCTCTCGTTTTAGCTTCTAATACGGTCTGTAAAGGACGTATTTTTTTTAGCACATTGATGGATATTGAGTCCTCTGCAAATAATTTTGAGCATCACAGTACCGGTTGCCAGAAGCCTAAGTAACATAAAAAGGAATACGATTGCACCACGACTAATAAACTTTCTGCATCTGTGCGTGTAGTAAAGTTTTCACTTGTTTCCGTCAGTTTCATCGCGCGGGCGCGATTTGCAGTTTGAAGTATTTTTTGAATTTAAATATCACGGTGCTTAACGCCGCCCGGACCATGGTCCCTCTGCATTCCCCCACACACACGCTACGCCACTGCATTAAGTCCATTAAGGTTGGGCTGACTGTGTCGAGGACGATTTTAAAGTTTTAAGAGTGACTAATTGGAGAATTGTCGCTAAGCGGAGATTGAAATGGAAGAGGGTTCTTGAGGCCTTGACCCACCCAGGGCTGTCATGTCAATTGAATAAAAAAGATTTTGGAATGTATAAGTCAGTGATTCTCACAACCTTCTTTTTTTTGCGGTGCACTATTAACAATTTCAAAATTTGGCCGGTGCACTAACAATAAAATGAATTTAATAGAATTTTTTACTTATCTATACTACACTTTGTGAAATGGGTTGTGATAATAATTTTCAATGTTAAATAAAGTAATATGTAGAACAAAGACAATAAAATGTTTATTGAGTAATTAATAACAAATTAATGATAAAATACATTTAATGCGAAATCTGAGCTTGATAATTTCATTTATATTTGATCGTAATAATGATATGTACTCTTATTTCGTCATCTAAATGTAAAAGTCTCAATCTTTTTTTCATCTTTGTATTTGAAAAAATATATTTTATGCCGAAAATCCAAATCCACACAAACAAGATGTAGAAAATTGTAACAATATTTTTAAAGCTTTTCTTTTCTTTTTGCTATTATGGGATAATCGCTCCCATTTTAATCCAAAATGAATCAAGTGACTCTAAATGTTTTGAAACTAAATCTTCAGAGTGAAATAAGTTCTTCCTTTCATTCAAAGTTATTTCACATACAGATGCATTGGTACACAAATGTGTGGATTACGAGTCCAATCAAATTTTTTTATAACTAAATTTGGGTAGTAATGAATAACCCTCACCTCTAGTGTAGTCAAATGGTCAATAACAATTTTATGAATAGAACAATTTTATTTTTATAAAACGGCCGAATGACTCGGTTCCGGTACTTTAGTAGAAGTTATTGGTTTCTTTTTTTTTCCGGTTCTGGTAATATATTACAATCCTAATATAAGTTATTTATCATCCACAATCTGCAACAACAGAACTCACACTAATGTTCCTTTAATTTGAATTACACATATAACTAAAACATTTCCAACTATACAGTACAAAAGGTATTTTTGTTGTTGTAAATAGAATTTTGTCTTCTTAGTACATTTAGCTTTATTATTTTCCCAATAATCATAAGTCAAAATTATTTGGCGGCACGTCTATACCTCATTAAACACTTCTTCAGAAAAAAATGGCACGTTGATCCATAAAGGTTCGCCACCCTCTATATACTAGAGGGATACCTAATATCTTCCACAGCGCTCTTTAATGTGAGAGATTATATTTTAAAAAACACCTAGAAGAGAAAGTACCAAAGCGTCATGTTTATGTTAAAAATTAAATATCTGTTGGTTCTAAGGTAGGGATTTCATCCCCAAAACGCGCCAACCAAGAAGACTGACTTCCATGAAGACTATGCATATGGATGACGTCATCCCTGCTTGGATGAAGAATAAACTGTATTCTTTCGCGGGCCCTTTTTTTGCCCGATTTCAATCCCATAAAGAAAATGCGAGTTTTTATAAGAAACATATTTTCAGGATTTATATCTCCAGAGGAACAAAAATGAATTGGTGGAAGGTGTGAAATCCGCCTTGGAAACTATTAGCAAGGATGACTTCAAAAATTTAGAGGATAATATGTCAGATCCTACACGTGATGCACCAAGGAAGATGGCACTAAATATAAACTGTTCTCAATGTTTTCCACTTAAATGAATTATACTATTCTATATAACTCTTTTGATCCACTCCGAGAAAAATTATTCTTATTTTTTTCTAAAAACTCATTGTAAAAAAAAAAAAAACTTTTTACATCATTATAATTATTTTTTACATTTTTCCCGTCTACAAAATATGTAGAATGTCATGCTACATTTTAAAAATTCTCAAGCGTTCATTTCTATCCTAATAAATGCAACATTAATCTAATCTTTTGAGAGAGAGAGAGAATTGGGCTTGTAATACTAGCATTCCCCACACTGCTAAACGCTAAAATTCACAATGAATCCGTTGCTGCCATTTCATTATTTGTTATATATTATTATTCATGTATTTCGTTTCACATGTTTTAATTTTAAAGAACTTCAGCAAATATCTTGAGAACTAACAGGCAAGAGAATTTTGATCATTATTCGCTCTTTATGACTGGTTTTCATAATCTTTATTTTATTCTTGTTAATCGTACCAAAAAAAAGAAAATTTTTCAAGAATTACGATCCGGGGAAACTGTCAACGTCGCTGGCTTCTGTTCCCTAAAAATCCTTTTGAATTGTAGTGTTGATTTGCTATGAAATAAAATTTTAAACACTAATCGTTTCGTTCACAAACTGTTCGAGAGAAAATGCATGGCAATGATTAGTTAAGTGTACTGCAGTGGCGTACACAGACCTCTCTTATAAGGGGTTACATTCTAAAAAAACATGTAGACGAAAGAGTCGAGTAGTTATTAAAAATTTGTAGGTTTATGGGGGAGGGTCTCAAACTCCCTCCCTCCTTGTGTACTTTCTAATAAAAAAAATGTATTCAATTTTTATCAGAAATAACATTACAACAGCGGGCAAATTTTAGTCAAAATTGTATCTTGCTCTAATAGATTACTCTCGACAGATCTTTATCTTGCTCCGATAGATGGTCGAGATAATTCTATAATTAAAATTAAAATAAAAACTATCGATATAGGAATAAAACAATAAAAGGTTTTTCTACTCACACAATGTATGCAAAGAAAATTTACCTCAGAAAATTAATTTATTAAAAATAGTCAACATACGCCAACTTGCCCCAGTTTCCTCTTTATAACTTTGTAACATACAGAATATTTAGAACGAAAACAAACAAACACAGAATGCAATCGGAAACGGAAGAGAATTGTTACTTTTCCGCTTACCTGTGATCGAACGTCAAGGAAAAAAAGTATCAAGGAAATGCATACTGCACGGAACATATTTTCAAATATTTTGCCTGGGGAAAGGGTTTGGGACAGCGCGTGTATATCTGCACATATGGTGCGTCAATCAAGAACCAAATCGTACATTCTTTTACGCAACTCTTCAATCGCACAGGTGTTGCTATTGAAAACTATCTAGTTTCTTTCAGCGGAAACAAATTCGAGGTAATAACTTAACTCTTCACATCTGTTCTTAAGCTGATTATGTAAGAGCAATGGTGGCAGTACAAGGTCCCGCGACCCAACTTTTTTGCAAAATTTAATACTTATATTTTCCTGTCAATATTTTTAGTGAGACTTCATTTTAAAATTAAATACTAGTAATTTGATTCTTTTTTTTATCAACGTCGCACTTTAAAGCAACATGGCTATTGGCGACGTCCCCAGTCATTTTGAGATTCGAGCAAGTGACGCGCGAGGATGATTCCCGAGTTGGAAATACACCAAATTTCCACAGCACCTCAACATGATTTTGAGCTTTTTGAAGGTGCATCAGCCCCTTCTTACAGCGGTAACATTAATTCCTAAAATAGAAGCATAGTATATCTACCAAAGCAACTTAATTACTACTTTCTAATTTGTATATATTTGACTGAGTATTTTCAGTTAAATGGTTATTTTAAATTACAATCACTCAAGAAAATAAGAGGGACACTGGCAACACATCTTGTAATTTTGAATCAAAAAGTCAAGTAAAAATAATAACATCTAGATTAGTACCTTCATAGCACCGTAGGTGGTATTTTAGGCCAGTAGCGCACACAGGAATTTTCCAAGGGGGTCCGGGGTCGAAAGTTCACCATTCTTGTACATGCTTCTTTTGATTTTGTCGATTTTCGGGAACAAAACACAGTAAAAAACTAATTATTGAATAAATAACTAGCATTAATTAATAAAATTAATCATTAATAACAAATACTTAGTTAAATTTTGCGTACTATACACTTAGAATTATAATTAATCGGAAAAAATTCAAGGGCTTTGGGGAGGTCCCCCCCCCCTTGTGTGCGCCACTGTTGGAGGCCATCTGTATTTGAAATACAACCCTTATTATTCCACTTGATGGATCTTTATAGTGAAATTAGGACACAGAGAGAGAATTACGAGTTGTGAAATTTATGATGATTAAAAGATTAACATACTCAAAAAAATCATGAAGGGAGAAGGACTAAAATTTTGATCTAGAATGAGATAAGGCAGAACCTTCTATGAGGGAAGTATGTATATAAATAGGGGAATGCACAATGAGGTAAATTTTTAAAAGGTTATTGTATAAAAAAGAATTATTTTATAAATTGCAATATCAATAATATAGCTAAGTACATCACCTAAAATCAACTGATTCAAAAGAAATCTACCCAGAAATTGAATAAAAATATTTGTAAACAGGTAAGAAAAAAAAATATATTACATCAAAGAAGTAAAACAATCAGAAATATATATATTCACATATTTCTGACAAAACTGCTTTATTGAGAAAATGTACAATTTTTATCTTTAATGACTGCATAAATCAAAAAAGATGACTCTTCACATAATGTATTTTATAAATGTCAGTCAAATAACTTACTCACAACACCATGAAAGGATAAAATACATACTACTATTACTACAACAACTTGTACAAGCTGACACACAATGCTGTAAACAATGTGAATTGCTGAAACCTTCTAGAGCTGCTTAGAAAATATTTACATTCATCTCTAAAATTGTAGGAACCCACAATGTCATTGTCAACAACAAGCATTTAAATATAAAATATACAAAAAAAAAACAAAACTTAGATTTACCAAAAATATTTTTACAGAAAAACAACAAGGAAAAAAAAATTTCTTAAAATATAAAAAACACAAATCAGAATAATTTTCAAACGAAAAGGTTATTTAGATAAACAATGAATTATAACTAATTTTTCATATATACACACAAATAGCATTTAAAAATAATTTACAAAAACTCATCCAACACACACGTCACATGACCTACCATGATTAAATTTTCTTTCAGTATATTACATATACTAAATTTCTCAGAACATTACAGTTAGCTTTTTCATACTAAAAACTGTTAAACTAAATATGTACGAAGTTAAAAATAATTTGTAACATACAAATTCATAATGATGCAATAAATAATGACAAGAGAAGATAAAAATTAACTTCATGAAAGAATCAACATTTTTATTACTGTATGAAAAAAACATATTGGCAGTTTTTTTGGCAGCAAAAAGCAAATAATCATTATTATATAACAATTATGCATACAAATATGATTGCTATAGGAATCCACTAAAATTTAAGTTAGAAATTACATCATTTAAGTTTCTTTAATTTCAAAATATTACTTCAAAATAGATTCACAATGCATATAAATTGCTACATAACATACTGAGACAGGAACAAATGATGTATCAATGGAATAACTTTCTAAATGCTCACTATAATACCTTAAGACAGGGGTGGACAATTGTTTTGACTCAAGGGTCCCATTGCAGCATTTTTAAAGATTATATATTCATTAGTTAAGGCTGTCTTCGGCTAATGTTAAAAAATAGGACCCAAGTTTGAGATACTTTTTCGGATATAAAAGTACTCAAAAGTTATTATATTTGGCTTTGCTATCTTATAAAAGATCACTTATTTTATCATACTACTCATTTTTATCCGAGTTTTGACACATTTTTTCTTTTATAAAATGTGTTTCGCATTTCTTCTCCTAAACCGCAATGCTAACAAGCTATCCCTCTTTACATGTTAAAAGAAAAAACTAATTATTTAGGAAATATTTTGAAATTTTATGAATACTATATTATAAACAATTGCATGAGTTACAATGTCACAAAATTTTTATAAAAATTAATGCATTTTTCAGTCTGAAAATGCGCTCCTCATTTAGTTTACGCTCTCATACATATGGTGAAAACAGCCTCAGCATCTCAGAGAAAGCATAATTCATACCATAAAAATTGATAAATATGTTAAATAAAATAGTGATAGTTTTATCAATTTATTTAACAGGCAAATATCACATTATCTATAGCTCTCTGCAAGCACATTTAATATAAAAATCAATTTAATGAGGCAAATGTACCCTATCACACGTTCCTACCATTTTTTTTAAAATCAGAAGTCAGATTGATTGTTGGAATTCTCATCACAGCCCACAAGAAAATGCTTTTAATTTTGATTCAAAGCAAATTTTTTGACTGCCTTAATGGGCTGCAAAAAAAAAACTCTTTGTGGGCAGCTTGTGGACCACTATTAGCCCACCCCTGCTTTAAGATATTAAAGATTTTTTCAAAAAACTGATACCCAAATATTGATATTCAGATCCAAAAAACATTTCATTAAAAAGCACAAAAATAACTTCAGAATAACAAAGGCAAAGTTGCTAAGGGTTATTAATTTTTAAAAACAGTGTTTTTTTGATACAGCAAAGCCATAGTAGGCTAAGGATACAGTTGTAACAGATAGATCATAAGATCATGGATTTGAGATAATTCCACCAAAATTCATTCCAAGACACAATGATAATTAGTACATATTTAATATAATAGACTTTTAAAAAGTCATCATTTAACATATGAAAACTAAAACGGAACACAGTCTCACTCAATCATCATTTATTCAATCATTTCATAGTCATGAAATAATAGTCTCTTTCAATATGAATATGGTTCAAATTCACGAGGAACATCATAAATGGCTTATTCTGTACTTTGCTCTAATTATTTAGAGCTATTTTTAACACATTAATTCTGTAGTAACTTGGCTTACTGTTATATGAAAATCAGCTGATTGCATGGAAAAATCCTAATGTAATAAATTCTTTCTTTTTATGCATATTTGATAAAAACAGAGCAATGTTTTCTTTTAAAAGAATCTCATCTAATAATGAAATAACAGTTTGACAAATAGACACATAACTTTTCACTTAGCAAATCCCAAGTTTCAATAAATGTTCAAGAAATGATATTGCATTCAAGTGCCAAAAATACTGGTTCAGAAGAGTTAATGCAAAATACATAAAAACATCATTTATACACACATCTTATAGCATTTGCTATAAAGCATCTAAAATTATAAATAATCTCACCATATCAGAATAATTTATAGTAAGACAGGCATGTCAAACTCATGATATTACAGGCCACAAGTTCTATTTTATATTAAGTTAAAGGTCACAAGTTCTTAATGTTAAAAAATAAATATATATTCAAAATAGATGTATGCATTTTGTTTAATAGCAAAAAAGAGTATAATTAAAAAAAAGTTTAGTGATTTCTACCTATCTTATTTTTCTTCGGTTTGTTATTTTATTATATATTATTGTGTGTCAATATATTGGCTAGGCCAGAGAAATGTACACTGCAGGCCGCGAGTTTGACACCCCTGTTTCAAAAAAATGACATGGAATTGCGATCCAGCAATTTTCAATGTACTGTCATAATTAGAGCTTGTGAGATGAGCTATAGTCTTTTGAAAGCAGAAATAAAGTTTAAGTTTTTACAAGCAGATATAACAAAGATATTTTATTATTACGAGAATTTCTACAAAATTTAAAAATTACCACACTAATGTAGCCAGAAAAAGAAGGTTTAACAAAATCCTTATTGACTGCCAAAAACCGTTTCATGTAACAAGCATGCAAAGCTCTCCAGATAACAGTAGAATACAATCCTCAAGTCCCAATAAGCCTCAATGTCTCAAGTCATCAAACATTTTTTACAGAAAATAGATTTTAAAGAGCTGATGATCAACTCAAATTTCCCTGATGACACAGAGTACCATTTTATTTGAGCATGGCAAAACTAATATTGAAATATTTCATGATTGAAGAGTAAGTATTATATTAATGTCACACTATAAAGCCATATGAGGGCTATTGGCGATGGATCTCTTAATTTTCAGCCTAGGTCAAGTGATAAAAACGACACTTGAACAGGCATCCACCCCCTCCAACTACCACACCATGCCAATGGGAGGACTTTGTGTTCAGCAGATTTAACACACATATCATCCCTCTCTACATAGTGGGTCTTCAGTGGCATCAGGACTCAAACATGTAACACTTCACCCACAAATTCGTGACCATAACCACTAATTCATTTCACGACTAGAAACAAACAGTTTATTCAGATAAATTGTGTTTGCAACTGCATTATATAGGCTTAAAAGAGAATTCATGACATCCTGCCTATTAATTGGGAATTGCATTAACTTGAAGTAGAATTTAAAGGATAAATGGTTTCTCAGTGGCTGAGTGGTAGTGTATCCCCCTTCCGCACCACAGGTCCAGGGTTCACATACCGGGCTGAGCAAGATCGACTCAGCCATTAATCTCATCAGTGGGTCAATAAATGAGTACCAAAGACTTGCTTCGTCAGACTGACCACCTGACCGGAACATCTGCTCATGCACCTCAGGCCCAAGGTCACGAAAACTGAGATGAGCTCAGTAGGCCTTGGTCCTCATAGGCTGTTGCATTTATGGTTTCTTTAATTAAAACCCATCTGGACAGCACATCAACTAACATCTGCAACTGGCCAGTAGTGTTCATGTTTTCTATTTGACTATCCATTCATATCCTGTATTTACGCTGATAGATTGGACAAATCAAAACATCCAATTGAGGATGTAAAAAATATAATAGTATTTATTTGAATTTCATATTTTACCAATAAATTTCAAGTTTCCACATATGAATGTGATGGAACACATTCAACAGAGAAATTCAATACCCCAGAATACATTTGGATTGTCACCCAGGCAGTATAGTGGTTAACGAAGCTGAAGGCTTAAGGCCAGGGTTCGAATCCCGGAGAAGGCATAGATGTTTGTAAATGTTCAGTGCCTGTGCAGCATGGGGGCACTCTAAATATTTGTCGAGTCAAAAGTCCTCTTGAGAAGTTGATAGAAATGGAAGAGAGGTGGGAGGCACCCTGACCACCCCAAGGGTGTCTCTCTCTAAACTGGAATGGAACAGAGCTAAAACGTACTGTCACCTGCATGGTGCTCAAAGCTGCAGCTAACAGGCGTATAATCTAGCACAATGAATTTTGTGGGCCCCAATTTGACTTCGTTCATCGGGTGGCATTCGATACAACACATGTGAATTGTGGAATGTTCTGCAGGGTATATGATGTGCATATTGCCTATATGTACTTCCAGAAGCTTGCAAGATTCATACTTCAAATTTCTGCAGTTCAGCAATAAACCTATCAAAGTACTAGACTAGCTTTACAATTTCTCTGGTATTCAAGAGTAGAGATTAAAAGCATGGAATCTGTGATGGATTCCAAATCTTGTGGTTAAAATCCCATAGATGTATGGTCAGTTGGATATTAATTACATAACAAAATTATACATAACTGCTTTCAGCAGACTTTTGAAAACAGAAAAGAACAAAATATAGCTGATTGCAATGAAAAAAAAATATGAATGCTTAGTTTTCTTTACATTACATATAGACCTTTAATGTCTAAAATTCCATACCAAACATAGCATCAATTATAATAAATATACATATGCTATGATTTGTTTCTAGTCTAGACAAAAACATACAAAGAAAAAAAACCTATCTTTCTCTTGAAATAATTTAGAATGAGGTTGATTGATTGTTTAACATCACACTCAGAAGCAACATGAGGACTATTTAGGAAAGGATGCTTACATCTAAAGACAGCAACCTGATATTTAACAGTTTTACCAGAATTATAATAATCTAGTAAAATAACTCACAATCTATCTTTCAAACTACATGTATATTACTAGCATTAATCCCTATTCTATATTTCTAATTGTTTCTATAATGAACATGATTGTATGGTAGGATTGATGAAATATAATTCACCATTACATATAAAAACAAAAATACATAAAAATATACAAAAAGGGAGAAAGGGGGGGGATCAAAAATTTTTCCAAAATAATTCAACAGTAAATAATATAACATTCATGAAACATATTGTGTTAAATTACACTTTTTCAATAAATTTATAATGATCTTGATTGAAATAACAATTTAAACCCCCAAAACACTTATTAATATTTCCTTTTAAAAAAAAGAAATTCTTTTTCTACTCCATTTCCTCTATAGGAAAGTTTTTCTCCAAAGCTTTATTTAATTCCAGGTATATACCTTTCAATTTTACCAAGAGCCATGAGTTTCTCCATTCTTGCAAACTGCTCTTCAGAGAAACAGCAATTCAATTTGGATTTGAGATCTTCATTTTGTTTTTCAAGGTCCTGCAACTTTTTACTCATTACTTTATTGTCTTTATCCAGCTCTTGAAGCTTCAAACTCATAGCTTTGTTATGCTTCTCAAGTTCTAATATGACTCTACTCATAGCCTTGTTGTGCTTTTCGAATTCTTGAATTTCCTGGCGCATGGATTCATTCTCACGCTTCAAGACAGCGATTTGCTTTTCCTGTTCACTTTCCTCCTCCTCTTCCTCTTCAGATTCATCAACTTCAGTTTCTGAAGATGAATCCTGAAAAATAAGAACACATACAGCATATGCAAAAGAAAAATCATTTTCTTAAAAATGTAAGTACATAAGTTGATAGATGGTATCCTAAATAATATGGAATTGAATTCAAAATTTTTATTCCTTAGGACAGTAAGACTAACATAACAAACTCATTCATTCATTATAAAGCAAAATTTAAAAATAATAGTGAGCCATTACTCTTTAGGCACAAAATAGTAATCTAAAATCAAATTAACCTCAAAAAATTTTTCCAATAAATTGTAGAGTAATTAAATATAACTTTTTATGGGCAGTTCACTATGCGATGTTAATTAGACATTGCGTAATAATGATATTTTAAAGAAATAAATAATTTATAAGACAATTGGGTTTTTCAAAATAAAAAAAACAATATATTTAATCTGGTATTAATAATTTTTCTACACACAGAAAAGGAAAGATATTCACAATTCTTTTTATTGCTGGGAAAATTATGTTCAAGGGATAAGAGATACATAAAAAGAAAACTTATATACACATATAAATATATATACAGTCGAACCTCTATATTGTGAATTTTTCTATATAGCGAACTTTTTCCTGGAACTTTGAACATTTCGCGATTTTCTTCGTAAAATAACCTCTCTATAGTGAAGTGCATTTTCTATGTATCGAACTTATTCTTTTGGGATTCAATTTTTTTTTCTCCCAATTTTTAAAGTACTTCTGAACATTTCAAGTTATTCTCTCTTTAGCACATTTTATGGTGGTCATAAATCTTGAACTAGTTTTATCAGATCCTAACTCGCCAAGAGCAATAGAGTTCTGAACATTTCATCTAAGAAGTGTAACCTTTAACCCCCATTGTCCACTTCACTAGAAACATCTTGATATCCACTTTCACACTCAGTGGAGTTGCCCAGTGTTCTAGTTATAAAATAATGTATGTTTAATATTACTTGTATGCTTTAAATTAGAAAATGCCCTTAAAATTCATTAATTTTAATATCAAATTATTTATTTAATATTGAAAATACAGTGAATTCTTCAACATTCTTTTTTCCAGTTTTCCTTGCAGTTTTTCTTTCTTGATGGGTAAGATATATAAAATAAACATATATTAATTTTAAAAAAGGTGTGAATAATTACTTTTTTAAAATACAGTGATTATGAATTTAAAATTTGTTTTATGTGGTTTATAAAGTATATTAAAAGATGAATCTCTATATTACGAATTTTCCATATAACGAACTTTTTCTGGGATTTAGCAACTTTGTTATATAAAGGTACGACTGTATATATACTGTGGGTTCTTTTATTTAAAAATTTTTCTAATCACAGATGGATTCAATTAATTAAAATAAATCTTATGAACTTTATTCCATAATTGGTTAAACAATTTTTTGTTGGTTTATATTAATTCATTTTTATTCCAATAAAACGGTTTTTAAACATTATCCTCTTAATCCCCACAGCTTGGCTAGAACATAAACTGCCTCTGGCATATATATATATATATATGCTTTTCTGAATTACAAACTTTTGCAATGCACTACTATCTATAAATATCGGCAAAACAATTCCGAGGGATTTGAAATGTAATGCAATGAATGACAGGTAAATGCATATGAACTGAAAAATTATACAAATATTTGTTAAGTAAAATAGATAGGAAAATAATTTACAGATAGAGTTCTTAACAAAGAATAATAATAACTCTAATTAAACATTAATGTTCTTATTATTCTATTATTATTTTAATAAAAAAATTATTTTTTCAACTATTTATTTCAGATATAAATGTTAATGGCAAAATAGTTCATTTTTCATAATTCATATAAATATGCTATTTCTAATCAATATTTAACATTAAATGATATTTTCTATAATAAAGTACAGTAAAAGAACAAATAAATTTTTCATTCTTACTGGCTCAGGATTACAAATTTTTCGAGGTCTTCCTTTTCGACGTCTAGGCGATACATTTTCTTTTTGTTGAGATTGTGAACTTTCACCAGATGAATTCTTTTTGCGAGACGACTTTCTCTTGACTGCAGATTGATTTGATTCTTGATTTGCCAAACTTTTCTTGCGTTTTGTTGATTTCTTCTTTGAAACTTTAACTTCAGAATCAGACTCAACTGATGACGATCTTTTGCGCTTGCGAGGGGTTTTTTCCTTTGTTTTTTTGGGTGATTCAGCAGGCTCTGGGAAAACAGTAGGAATCGCATTGGGTTTCAACTTTCTCCAGCCATCCTGGCGATGCAATTCAAACTGGTTTTCTTCAAAATGAATCTACTCAACAGAAGAAAAAAAATATTTTAGACACTCAAAAGAGTCACAAAATAATGCAATGAATTTTTATTTCTCCTTTGCTAGTATATGTATTTTAATCATAGTTTATTAATAATATTAAGAGTAACACAATAAAGTGTAAAAAAATATTTATTATGGAAGTGTGAAAATTCAAATAATCTTATGAAGCAAGACAGACCTACTAATTTTATTAGTATTGCTCATTTTATTTATGTAATATAATATAAAATACCCTCTACAAATATAAATAGCTGAAATTCTTTTGTTTACAAAATACAAGATAAAAAAAAAAGGGGGGGGGATTATGAAAGGCTTCATATAATCTGTATAAGTATTCATCTGAAATAAACTGAAGCTAAAGAATACTGAAATCTACTACATTATTAAAAGACCAGCATTCAATTTTTATATTTAATTTTTAAATATGAACAATAATTAACAATTGAATACAGTGAATAATCTTTAGAATTAATTTCAGAACTTTAATCAATTAACAGAAAATGAAAGTTGAGAGTAAATTTATTATCTTCAGAAAAATTTGTTTATAACAATTTGGAAATACTGTATCTTTTTGAAATAATAATGACTTATAGTAAATAAATCAATGATAAGGGAATGGGTTTTAAAAATGTATACTAAAAAAATTATTAAAAAAATATATGCAAAAAATTACAGTGTTTCTCAATCTCTGACCTCAGTTTCCAGTATGACATATGTTAATTTTTTTAATACTTTTTCATTGATAAAATAGTAAACACAAAGACAAAAGTTAGCAAAAAATTTTAGAAATTCAATATGACAAAAAAAGGTTTTAATTTATCTTTTTCAACAACAAATGATTAATTCAATTAGTAGAATCTCGAATTCGTATAAAATTTTACAACAAATACCAAGCGGATTAACTTACAAAAATTTATTTAATTTCAAAAATATATTTTAATAACACTAGTTTATACAATTGCTTCATTCGTACCTCACATATTCTGGTGGAAGATACGGTTTTGGTAGAATCTAATTTACAATTAGAAATCCACAATTTTCTTCGATTTTCGTTTCTAGGGAAACGAAACAATCTTACATTTTTACGAGATGAATTATGACAATTTGGTGCGGCACACCCGGTCATGTTATTTCAAACATATTCGTAAATGTGTTCATTGATTTTACGATGAGCAAATATGGCAGATATTTAAAAGGACAACATTATGACATTTCACATTAGTGTATATATTATACACATTCATCAGCAGAAATCGAAAATCACAAGATCACGGGAAAGATAGCAAGTTACTAAATACAGAAAGATAACGATAAATTTTTAAAAATTTTACCTCACATAATTTTGCGTAAGGTCCTGGTTCATTTTGCAAACCAGAATTGGCCATCCATACTTTTCTTCGCGTTTCCTCGCTCGGAAATTTGAAGAACCGCATTTGCTTTATTCGAGATGAATTGGAACATTTTACTGCGGCACATACAACCATGCTTGATATTCTTTAATCAAATTATGGTTATGAGAAAATAAAAACAAAACAATTACAATAATTAAAGGTAAAAACCTATGTGGTCGAAAATGGCGTTCATTAGGTTGTAAATAAAATCAAGCATGACGTTACAGAAAGTACGAAATGTCAACTTGCTCTCGATTTGACATTTCTCTTCCACAAATTCAAAGGACAAAAGCTTACTTCTCATTGGTGTGTATAATGTCACAATGATTAAGGGTTGTCTTATTTGGCACTATAGCGTCTTTCAATTTCTCAAAATTCAAAAAAAAATGTGTGTGTGCTAATAACCGCACGGTAGAAGTGATAACTTCAAATTTTGTAATGTTATTTAAGGGGTTAGTTCGGTGAATAAAAAACAAGGGGATATTAGTATTGTCCTATTAAATTATTTATTCATATGTCTGTACTCATGAAGTAATATTTTTGTGCAAAATATACAATCATATTTGTGAATAAATTGTATTCTTAGAAGGAAACAATAGGTTTAGGCTAATAGACTCAAAGTATATTTAAGTAATGTAATTAATAGAACTATTTGTTTGTTACTATTCTGATTCGCTTACAAAAAAACGATTTTTATTCTTAAATTCACTGCAATATTGCTAATGATAATTATACTATTTACTTAGTTCTATAAAAATTTGTCCTTTTTCTACATTTTATGTTTAATTTTAGCGTAGGATTTCACTCTCTCTTTCTAAGTCTATTTTTTAAAAATATTACATGTTTCATTTTCATGCTTCAACTAGGATTAGAAAGAATCCCGAATTCATTTTCGTAGAAAGAGGTGAGCGGGAGCCTCACTTAGATCGAAGCCAGTGGCGTGACGGAGAAGGTTTGTCCCCTGCAAAGTCAGGTTACAAAGGGTTGGTACTTAGCGGCAGTCAGGCTTTGGGTCCCTCTAGAACCCTGGACCCTCTCCCCCCGCAATGTGGGGGTGTACGTTGCGCCGTTAATATAAACTGTGAGATTATTGCAGGAACAAATATTTAAAGATCTTTGTTTCACAACACAATAGAGGATACAAAACATTCATTTTAAAACATTAACAGCCTCCTACAAAGGAAACGAGCAATTTTCTACCAAGTGGGTGGAGCTCCTACTTAACAAGATAGGAAATTCCTTCCAAAAGAGAGATGCACCATCTAGCTGTTTTAATAGTAAAGGTAAGATAAATGTAAATATACGGTGTTATAGATTTACTTTTATTCACCTCTTGAGGAGAGAAGATTCTATTCGAGTTCCTTCCGTTCCGAACGTAAGTACTTTATCGACCAAGCCAAAACGATCGTCTTAGCGTGATGTTTGGTACTAGTTTATACAGATATCACACTGCCACATACCCCCATGCCAGTGATTCGGCGAATAAGTGAACGAACGATACCATATTCGTGGCGAGCATGTGAGCAGTTGCATCACTTTGTGGGCTGCGTCCTCGTGCGTAACGGCTTGAGAATTGCGTCATTTGTGTGAGACGGCTTTGTGAATTGACGCAATTCTCAAGCCGTCCTTTTCATATCGTATGTGTAACTAATTATATACGGAATCCCCTTGTTCTTGTCATGCTACATCAAAATATATTTGATATACTTTTGAAACAAATTTTGATATATATAGTATTGTATTTTTTCCATAGTAAAATTTCCACAAATATAATATAAATCCCAGCAAATAATTCAGCTTCTTGACTGTACAATTCCCTATTAACCGCTCCCCTTACAAATTTTTTTGAAAAAAATTTGTTCAAAAAATCATCACATTTTTTAAAATCTTATTATTAAATACAAGGAAACGAAACAAAACACAAAATATGTAGGTTTTAAGTTGAATTTTTAATTTTTTACAAGCGTAAAACATTTAGTTTTAATATAACATTTAGTTATAATTTACAATCCCGAGTTATCTCGGGCAAATGAAAAAAAGTTAAATATTCTTTGTATGATAGTTTTTGAAACAAGGGACAGCATAAAGTGATACCTGGCATTCTGTACACTGGTATTTGGTCTCTTTTCTTACTGGCTTACCTCCGGAATCTCTTTTATGGGAACACAGAGTACACTGTCTCGTTGGATTTTAATATTACTTTTTTACAGTAGCAGGAATAACATCTGGAAAATATCCTGAAGTTAATCTGAGTGGCGATGGAATAATACTGGTTCTTCGTGATGTGGTAGAAATTCATCACGATGATTTTCAGAAATTATTTTTTCAATAAGTTCCATTCTAAATTGTTTAGGTGATCGGGAACCTCCTGATTTACAGTACAAAAAGTAGGTTGCATACAAAAGCATCACTCCCACTGTTTTCAATGTCCACCTCTTCATAATCACTATCTGAAAAATCATCGCTTTCGCTATCTTGCATCATCGCTATTATATTTTATTTTTTTCACACACACACAATGGAACTATCCTTCTTTATACATCACTAATCCACAAGCCGACGTGTACTGTACAATGGAGAAAACACGTGACCTGACACTCCAAAAGATTCGCGAAACCAACAAAATTTTGCAAACTGCCAATCAAAACTGAATATTTCCTTTCATTTCCTTCAGGCTGAGTAAAACCGTGATAAAGCCAA
This sequence comes from Trichonephila inaurata madagascariensis, assembly GCA_019973955.1. Classification (NCBI taxonomy): domain Eukaryota; kingdom Metazoa; phylum Arthropoda; class Arachnida; order Araneae; family Nephilidae; genus Trichonephila; species Trichonephila inaurata. Next base: position 66,112 of record BMAV01019896.1, read on the forward strand.
TCGTTCTGACAAATTCTGCTTCCTCCGAGTTTTCTCGGGATAATAATTAACTGCAATACATACGAACCCGAGATAACTTGAGGTAATCATCAAACGGTTAAAATATCAAGAATTGAATTATACGAAAATTAAATTAATAACAAAATAAAATTCGAGTCTACAGTTGCAGATTATTGTGAGAATGGTATTTTAATTTTGAATTTCCATGTTTTCTTAACAAATTTCGATCGTTTCAAAATAAAGTTTTTATTTTCAAAATTTCATTCTGAAAACTTAGTTTTCTTTTTCGGCTATTTTTCCATTTTCACATTTCATTCAAACGAATACTGTAGTCCAATAGTGTATTAACAACTAATATTAAAATGTGATGTTAGTAAAAATAAAAAAAATTAGGTCAATTAGCTTCTGACAATATATATGACCACAATATCTTACGAGGGTGACTAGTTTAGACAAAGAGTAAAAAATTGGTCCCCTCCCCTTTAAATTAGCTGCATGGAATTGGTGTAATAGACGTCATGAAATTAAGAGTTAACCTGCATTCACACCAAGGCTGTCAGCGTCTAGACAATCATCTCGCCCGAAATGAAGTCGCTGATTGGCTAGACGCTCAAGGCTTGATGCTGACTGCCTTGGTGTGAATGCGGCTTTAATGACAATACATCAAGTGCTTTTAATGTGAACGATAGATATTAAAATCTAGAATAACTCAAAGTGTGTTAATTTTTACAGGTGGGGAACAAAAGCGTCTGCACCTCCTTTTTGTGCTTTTACACATTGGAATATTTCTGTAAGTTTTCTCAATCAGGCAAATTCTCATCGCACATTCTTAGTTTTCTGCAGCAGTTAAGCACATAACTGCATTTAAAGTCGTAAACAGAGGGAGGGGGGATGCGATTGTGGATATACTTTTAATCAGAGTAAGAAAATAAAAGGTTCATGATTGGGTATTTGTTTTTCATACCATAATTTTCTATGTACAAAAATTTATTTGTTCCGAAATTGGGCCATTAAGATAAATTATAAAGTTAAGTTTTAAATTGATAAAAAATGAAATTAGAATTCTTCAATTGTTTAAAAATCAACGAAAATATTTCGGATGAAAAGTTCTTAGTAGAGTAATACGTAAAATTTACAGATGCAACGTTTCTTGCTCTTCATTGTTCCAATAAAAAATGTGTGTACCCTGTTGAAATTTACTTCTTGACGAGACACTTTCCCATCAATTAAGTGTGTCATCAACAAGGTAAGATCGTTTATTATTATCATTTATTAAGCATTCCACTTATGGTACGGTGGATAGAAATAATAGAATAGCGTTATGTATTGACTATCTCGATTGGATTTGAAAGCAAAGGCAAACCTTTGAGAGGAGAGAGAGAAAACCTTTTTCTATCATTATTCCTCGAAGGGCTGTTGTTGTCGTGTCCTTCCCGAAGGGCAGGAATGAAAGTTGACAGGCTAGACTTCTACACGATAGATGGCGACACCACCTCCACAATTTAGGCATGGAACTGGAGGGAAGGGAAATACTCTCCAGCCCCCTGCACCCGTGGTTTCTGCTGCGACCGGGCACAAGACTTTCGCACCCAATGATTTAACGATCACGTACTCCGTGGCATCGAACCCAGGTCTTCCGGTCTGGAGTCCGATGCTCTAACCACTAGGCTACCCGTGGCCTCCTCGAAGGGATAAAATCTAAATTAAATAAAAATCGCAAGATATTTTACTTCAAAAATCTGTAGGTAATCGCCTTGTTGTTAAGTTTCTTGATTCCACCTATTATAAAATACCTGTACAAAAAGTCGCACAGATTGACATAATAAAAAATGAATATCACAATTCCAGTAAAGCATGCATTTCTGCACTGTATAATTCTTGCTTTGTTGGAAATGCGGCTCTTCTACAGTAAAACAAACTTAACATGAATCCACGGTTTCAGGTGCATATTTAACATAAAAGGAACACATTCCAAATTATAATTTAATAATTAGAATTTTTTCCTCAGTACGGTTAACGAACTTCAAAATAATCTAGGCCCTCTCCCCCCAGATATCGAGAATATCTTATGCAAACACAGAAAATTTGAATGTTAAAGCATTTTCTGTTATTCATGTGTAAAAACCGACCAATTTATTCGAGCTGGCATAGTATGTAACTCATTAGGAGCAAATAGTTGGTGAAAACACTTTTTCGCAAGCGTAGATGCGATCCGCAAATCGAGCGTTCGATAGATTTCAATTTTAACTTAAGAAAATCGTCTGATGTGAAGTCGATCCCCTGCACAATGTTGGTAAACAATTACCATGGAATAAATAAGTTTTCTAGATTTGATGAATGAAATTTTGGTATATATAGCTTATATCTTTAAAATGTAATGAACAGCTTCAATGAACTATATTTTCAATTTAAACATAGTAATAACTTTAATTTTGCATTCACATTTCTTTAATATCAATTCTCTTATTCCCACATTAAACTTTTAAACTGATCACTTTCAATAAATTTGTAAATATCACATAGCACCATATTCTTCCATTAAAAACTAAAGTACTGTAGAATTTCAACATACTTTTTTACAAAATTAGATTGATAATATTCTTACATTGATTTTGCTCTTTTTAAAATTTATTATTTCAGAGCATTTTCCCCTCACCTTCAAGATACTTTCTTCTTATTCAATATTTGTTACTCCTTGCAGCAACATTGACATAACAAATTCCATATAAAAGAATTAAATCCTAAATGTATTGTTTACTATCTCATCTTTTCTTATTTGGATGCTTCAGTAAAATATAAAATTAGGAAATATTCTAAAAAATTGTCTTTGGAAACTTGCTATAAAACAATTTACTCTTAATTTTTCTTTACAAAAATTTGACAATTTTCAATAAGAATGCCTGAAAAAAAATTGCATTCACAATTCATGTAAGTGGAATTCAGTAAAGGGAATATCGTGCTTTGCTCTTAAGGCAAGGACACCTTATAATTACTTTTTCCAGGTTTTTCATAATTAAATATAATTATTGTCTCTTTAAGCAATTATACTAGATCACATACCAGATATTTGGAATGGTCACAAGTGATATATTCTATACCAATTGAGCATTTATTTACTTTAAAAAAAAATCACACTACATATGTTTGATGGAGGACAAAATGAAATTGTTCAGAGCAAAGAAGATGATCACTTAAGAAATGTCAAATGATGGAAATATTACACAGTACCATTGATTACCAATTAAAAAGGGTATTTTTCCAAAAAAAAAAAAAAAAAAGAATGAACAAAGTATACTTCTTCAGCTTATAATACCCAACAATATATTTCTGCTCAATCTATACTTTCCCTATTGTGGAATTGTATAATTGGCAGGAGCTGTAATTCCTCTTTTTCAGTTCTTTTATATAATTTCTCATTCTGATCCGAATATATTACATTCTCAGAGAAATACCAATTGTTTTAAACCCCAAGAATAACAATTTTTTATATTCAATTTTGATTTTATGTGTGTTTCATGTTCAGTAACTGTAAGAATGTTTTGCCTAAAGTTACAAGATTTGTAAAATTTTTAATTAGTTTGATAATTATCTTGAAGTTGACTTTGTTTTCCGAACATTACTATAAAAGTAATTTAGGCATTATGTCCAGAGTTAATGTTACCTTTCAAATCCTTCATATCACTTTCATTACAAAACAAGATTAAAAAAATTATGTATACAAAATTTTTTTCTTCTCAAACTAATTTTTCCTAAGAAATACATTTAAAATCTCATGTATATTTTATTTTAAAAATGTAGAGGAATAAATATTTAACTTTCAAATTCAAAACAATGAAAAAATTTACATTTTCCCAAACATTTCAAATATAACAACCTATGCATATTTTTTTTAAAAAAAATGTACTTAAATTTATAATTGAGTCTGCCCTGTTACTTTTTAGGTAGTCATTCAGAACATAATGATACCTACAAAATTATATAATTTTTAAATAATAGTGGAATTATGATTCTATCTTGCATTACTAAAGTATATTACACCCCAAATGAGAAACTTACTATTATCTCTATTTCAATTCAAACAAAATATCTACAAAGGGAATCTTAATATTATCCATCTTAAACATTACCATAAAGTTAGGTAAAAAGATAGTGTTTGGATGCTTTTTGAATTCAACATTACAAATGAAAAAATAAACATCTAGACATCCCTGAACATTTTCTTTTAATATGCATCCTCAATAAATATTTTAATACAATGCTTCCTCTTTTAAAAAGAATGAACCAAGATCTGATGGACCGATACTTTAACAAGAACAGAATTCTATTGTGTTAGCCATCTTTATGATCCAAGAGGCAATTTAAATACTGCCATTCAGCAACAATAAACACATAATTTATCAATTAGGATTTTAAACAATAGTTTCATGAAAGAAAAATGGTAACACTAAAATAATCTGAAGATTATAAATGTAAGACAATTTTTGAAGATATTTTAAGACTAACATTAAAAAAAATACCCCCTAAATTAAAAAGCTATAAAAATGAATTTAAGACAAACAATCAAATGTTTAATTCATGGTTAACAGTAAATTTATTTCTGTATATATTCTTTTTTTATTCATATATATTGAAAACTTTGATTTTATTATTTTTAGATTGACAATGATTCAACAGTAATATATAAAAACATTTACAACCACACTACAATAATGTCTAATCCCATTTTTTATGCAAAACAACAATCTACACTGAAAATGTCATATTTAATGAGCCAAAAATATAACTGTCAGAGAATTGTGATTTTTTTTTCATACATCATTCTGAAAAATTAGTCTTTCTAAGTACAGTTTAGATCAACCTTCAAGTTCCAAGCCAAGTCCAATCTTGTGGCCACCTTGGTTGAAACTCTTTCCGTCGATTAGAGCAGAGAGAGTAAGCTGAATTCCTTTCCTCAAACGATGAGTGAATGAGAGACCAATCTGGCTATTGTTGTTTACCTTGGCCTAAAATTAAATTAAGAAAACTATTCATTCAACTTTTCTAAATTTAACATTTTGCTCCTGTTTACCTAATTCAAAAGAATACAGTGAGACATCTTAAAAGAAACTAATTTTAGAATTTCTTTTTATATATTCATGTCTGTTAACTTTTGAAAATGAAACAGTACCAAAAAATATTCAAAATAGATATTTCAAGCAAATTCTTAAAATACATAAACATTTTAAATTTATAAAGCAACACATTATATACAAATATTTTAAAAAAATGACAAAAAAATTTTACAATATAAGATATTTCAATACAAAAATTACTTATAAAGTTGATTAAAGAAAATTCTCTTAGTAAAAACTAATACATTAACAAAGGGAGGGTACGACTAAGGAAATTCATTTGGGGAGGAGATTTTGCATAATAGTAGTATTTCCTTAGGGCAGTGTTTCTCAAACTGTGGGGCACACCCCCCTTGGGGGGCATGACAACTCTAAAAAGGGGTGCAACCCTATTAAAAAATAGAACAAAAGTTTTTAAAAAAATTATTAATTTCAAAGTAAAACAAACAAATACATTCTGACATGATAAAAAAAAAATGCACATTTACACTGATACACAATCCCTTTAAAAATATATGTGTGATGCACATTTTTTTATAATTAATTTAACAATTTTTAAGTTAAAACAACTTTTAATTACCAATGACCAAAGGGTTCAAAAAAAGATTTTAGTTTTAGCGCAAAGTATAGTATTATTGAATTCAGTCCCTTGTTTTGTATGGGGGCCCATGAAAATAATGATTCAATATTTTGAGTATTGCAACTTTGAGAAGCACTGCCTTAGGGATTCAACTCAATGAAATTTCCCCTGGCGCCAGTCAATTTGAGAAAAAGCCTTAAATTCGTTAGAACACTTAAATTTTAAATACATCCAGCGACGCAATGGCGTAGTAGGTAGATTGCCTGTGTATCATGCAACTGGTCAAGATTTGAGCCAATTCGCTTAGCGTTTTTCTGTTTTATTTTTACAAGTCAAGCTTTATTTTTAAAATGAAATAAGATTTACAAAGGTTTTTTTTTAAATAATTAAAATTATATTTTACAATTAAATAAATTTAAAAAGTAAAATAATTACTATAACTATATAAATATATTATAATTTATAAAAAATATTGCATAATTAATATAATAAAAATAATTATATCTTGTATATTAATTTAATTGTTTTATAGTTATATAAAATATTTAATAAGTCTTTTTTAAATAAATTTATGTAATTGTAAAAATAGTTAAATGAATTTAAAAAATAAATCAAAAAATTGTTTGCGCGACTCAAACCTTGGGCGGTCGCGTGGTAAACAGATACTTTACTAACTATGCCATTGCATCACTGGAGGCAATTAAAATTTAACTGTATAACAGCTAAGCATGAATTTCGAAGACTATTTTCTCTGAACTGACTGGCCATTTGGTGGAATTACATTGAGGGTCGAACACCTAAAAGGAGTACTACTATTACACAAAGTCTAGTCCCCCAATGAATTTCCTTAGTCGTACTCTCCCCTTGCAAGATAAATTTCAAATTAGAAGTTGACCTCAAATCTATGACCAAGCATTAGCTATTGAGTACATGAATGCTTTAAAATTTTTGAGGCTTCTTTACAAGCCTTTTTTACTTTTATAAAATTAGAATATAATTAACAATCAATCAGTTTGAAGGTAAAGAGACCAATCTTTAATGCTAACATACAAATGCTTTAAAATTTGAAGTTTTTTCGTCTATTAAAATTTATAGACATTCTATCACATACTACATATTATCAGCTATAAAATGAAACAAATATTCAAAAGTAAACATATTTAAATTCATGACAACAAATTAATTTTTTTATTACAATTCTCCACTTAAATTTTGAACTGTATTGTCACTTAAATGAAACATTTTGCAAGATCAAAGTAAGTGACCACAATGGGATATAATTTTTAGTTTGCTTCATTACTGCCCTAAAAAATCCCATGTCATGCATAGAATCATACTCTTTCCAACTAAAAACTAGTTCACTAATTAGAGCAGAGATATTTTAGTTCTTCTACAAACATTCTGCAAGGCAATATCAAACTATGGAAATATTTCCGATAAGAGGACCAGCTTTAAATCACCTGTAGTCAAAAGGTAGATTATGTTCCATAAAAGAAACTATTAACTTGGATATATAAGCAACCATTCTTATTACATTTGACCAATCCTTAAAAAATTATTCAATTTTGAGCAACATTTACTTGATTTTTAATTTGAAACATTGTTTGGAATTTTCACATGACAATCAATATATCGAGCACCTTGAGAAACGCACTTGTCAATATGGCATGCATTATAAAATGCATATTTTCCCCTTTATGGGATGAAGTAATATAATCAAGTTCTTTTTCATAACAATCTTCATGTGTCTGAAAGTATATTTGGCATTCGTTAAACAGCACAGCAAACAGAACAATTACTGAAAACAAATAATTTGGCCATGTGAAACGTAAAGAACTAAAATATGTGCAAAGCAATGAGAAAAGTGAAGTAACAAGTTCTAGAAAGATTCTACAGAAGAAAAAAGATACTTCAGCTTAATGAAACTACACCAGCCTACAAATCAATTAAAAGTCAAAAGCAAACAAAATACAATATGCAGCCAGCAGGAAAGACCAACTTCATGGTTAAAAAAAAAAACTGAATAGCAACAAGTTGTATTACTTCCATTTATTTATTTTCTGGTCAATGAAAAGTATAAAACCAATAAATAATTGCTGTAGGAGAGTAAATAGTCTGTGAATGACAGTAATCTTGTGCAAGGGATAAAAGTTGGTAGATATGTATATTACTCGAGTTTTAAAATGTTGGGGTAATGTTTTCCAAAAAAGAAAAAGGTAAAGTTAGAATTTTAAATGAACATGTTCAAAGTCTTCAACACAAATTGATAAAAATCTAATTTTAATATATTAACTCAAATTACTGAACACCTTAAAACGTATCAAAAGAGAATCAAAAAGCTGATTTCATAAATATTTTTTTTAATTTAATGCCACTAAATTAAAATGTGTAATTGCATATATTAATGGCAAACTAATTCAGAAAACAGTTGAATTTACTACACAACTCAGCAAAAACATAATGCAATCCAATATTAAAATTTGATTGTATAAAAAAAACATATTTTCATTCTAAAATTGGAGAAATCATTAAAATAGAACACAAATTCGACCATGACAATATGACCAATTTTATCTAAATATAACAATCATTAAAGTTTTAGAGAAAAATAATGTACAATTTAAAGTAATGAAACTAAATTGTCACCAACTGTAATACAAATACAAAATATGTAATTGAGAGTTTCTTCTACTATATTTTACTAAAGAGCAGGTTAAAACTTCCCACTCCATTCAGAAATACAAAGTAAAGTGCTTCAATACTTACCCGGAGAGAAGTGTGGTCATCAACTTTGTATGCACAGCCAAGACCAAATTTGGTTTCATTAGTTCCAGCTATCCAGGTGAGAGTCATTCCAGATTCAAGTTGGTCATTTACCTTTTGATACATGCAGCCATTAAACTCTTGACCATCAACACTGAAATATTCAGTCACCATTTACAACCTCAAATGCATGAAAAATAACGATTTTCTAACATAACATACTAGCAAAAGTTGAAACTCTTATCTTATTAATACACTAAAAATGCATACAATATCATTAACCATGAAATACTATATTTATGTTCATTTACATAAATTTGTCCTCTTATAAAGATGTTTTTTTTTGTCTTACAAGGAGAGGGCACGACTAAGGAAATTCATTTTGGGTCGAGACTTAGTGTAATAGTAGTACTCCTTTCGGATGTTCAACCCTTAATGTAATTCCGTCGAATGGTCAGTCAATTCGGAGAAAACAGCGTTTGAAATTCATGCTTAGCTTTTATACAATTAAATTTCTATTTCATTCACCGCCCAGTGGCTCGATCAGTAAATCGTCTGTCTTCAATGCGGTTGGATCCGAGTTCGAATCAAGCGAAAACTTTTCTTTCAATTCCTTTAATTATTTTTTAAAATTAAAAAATTTATTTATTAAAGGTTTATTAAATATTGAATGGTATTTATGTAATTATTTTGTTGATTAAAATAACTTAAACTATTATTTAAAAGTAACTATTTAACATCAATTAAAATAATTAATTAAATATCAATTAAAATAATAAATTAAAAAACATAAAATTAATTTAAAAAATTTTTTCAATTAAAATTAATATTAAAATAATTAATATTAATTACAATTCATTGATTACAATTAATTATATTAAAATTATTTAAATACAATTATTAAATAATTTTTTTTAAAATTAAATAGATTTGAAAAGCACTTATTAAGTATTTTATATATATATAATATTTCATTTATAGTATATTGTATTTCCCCATTATAAAACTATTTATAAATAATTTTTATGTAAAATATCATTTAATTATTTTTATACATTTTATTATGAATATTATTTATTTAAATAAAAATTTATTTATTAAACATTATATAAATATTCATATAATTAGAGTAATTTTTTTACTGTATAAAATGCAAAATAATTACGTAGAATATCATTTAATAAACCTTTCATAAATATAAATTTATTTAAAAAAATAATTAAAAGAATTCAAAGAAAAATGTTTTTTGCGTGATTCGAACTTGGATCCAACCTCATTGAAAGCAGATGATTTACCAATCGAGTCGCTGGGCCGGTGGAAAAAATAGAAACTTAATTGCATAAAAGCTAAGCATGAATTTCGAACGCTGTTTTCTCCGAATTAACTGGCCACATTTGACAGAATTACATTAAGGGTTGAACACCCTAAAGGAGTACTTCTATTACACCAAGTCTGACCTGAAATGAATTTCCTAAGTCGCGCCCTCTCCTTGTTAGAAGATATAATTATATATATAATAAACCTACTGCCATTCCTCTTTCTTAGAACAATGATTAATAAAAGAAATTTTAAAGATACTATGTTTAAAGTTGTCCCTAAAATATTCAAAATTGAAGGAACAATCCTATCCAGATTTAAGATCAATAAAAGGTAACATATAGTAAAATCAAAAAATTATGGATACCCTAGTTTTAGATGCAAATAAAATATAAAAATTTACATACTTACACATTTGAATGTAAAACAAAATCACCCAGGGTATAACCTAAACCAATGTTAGTTTTCATTACTTGATTTTTAGAAAGACAACCAACAAGTTTGGCTCCAACCAGCCAATTTTGATAGCTGTAAATAAAAAAAATATATTTTGTCAACAAATACAAGTGCTAAAATAGGGGGGGGGAATCCATAAATCAAAAAACATTAAATGAAACAAGGAAGGCTGATAGTATAAAATTTAAATTCAATTATTTTTACTTATTTAACCTTACTTATTTGGAGTACTCTATCATTAATTTCATATTGGTGACAATCTCTTTACAACTAAAAAAAAAACTTACTCTAAAAATTTATTATTTTTTTTAAAAAGGCCTTTAATGCACTTTTATTTACTAAGTTTAAATAAAAATACTTAAGTGGATAAACTTGGCTTCATTTTTACACCAGGAGAGAGAGTTATATTAACATCACTCTATAAAGCAGCATGAGGCTATTGGCAAATCTCATAATTTTGAGTTCCAATCAAGAGATGAGGACAACACCTGAGCTGACCTCCCCCCTCACCAAACTACAACACCACACCATCGAGAGGTACTGAGCCTCGAAAGATTTAATGTGCATTGGCCCCTTTACCCGTTGGGTCTTCAGTGGCACCAGGACTTGAACCTGTGACATTCCGGCCATGAGTTTGTGACCATAACCTCTAGACTACTATGGCCATTTTTGTACTAAATTTAATGTTTTAGAGGCAAATCTTCAAACAAAATATATTTAACACCTATCAAAAAAGTAATTAATTTCTGTCTTCATATATTATTGATTTGTTAGTTCACAACATTAGCACCATGCAAATAAAACATTTTAAAAGGTTGCTTTCACATGTTAAATAGGACTTTTAGATGATTAGAATACAAAAAACTTTTCTGATTGAAAGCTCCTCCAATATTAATATAATGCTAACTTCAAAATTCCATAAAGAGAAGCATATTCCTTATTGGTTCTCATTTGTAAAGAAAGAAATCCATTCTCCCCCAGGATATAAAATGCATTTCACTATTTGATTTTTTTATAACATAGTACTCAAAAGCAACACAAGAGCCACTTGGTGGTTGATCTAGTAATTTTGAACCATGGTCAAGTGACAAGGTAAACATTTGAGCAAATGCCGCACACTCTGAACTGCCCCACCACATAACCATGAAAGCATTGAGCCTCAACAGATTAATTTGTATCAGCCTTTCTATACACAGTGGGTTTTCTGTGGTACTAGGATTCAGCGATGATGACCACAAGTTTGTGTCCACAAAATATGTTTAATATTTAATAATTTAAATGGGCTATGATGCAAAAGTTAAAAAATGAAATTATGAAAGTTATGAAATTTTTCTAAATCTTTAAAGGTAGTTCTAAAAATGCATGTAAGTTTTCATATAAATTTATGACAACACAAAGATATTTCTTCTTGAAAATGTGCTTCCACAAAGACAACCTTGTGTAGTAGTTTTGTGGTTGATAATTCTGAATTTAAGAAAATATGAAATTATCCTCAGAAGAACTTATTAACTTGGGATAAAAAGTTATTTTTTATTCCTGTGCAATCTAAAGAAGGTCAAGAGACTGCTTAACTAATAATATATAATTTTTTATAAGAGGAATAAACATTTGAAATAAGAGACTTTTTAATTAAGTAAACTTACTTGATTACTCCTGCTAAATGAACTTGAGGAGAGGAAAGATCCAAATCGAGATCACCATTCAAATGTACGTAGTCATTTTTATATGCAGAACAAAATGTACCAGATTTTTTTCTAAAGAGGAGGAAAAAAGTATAGCAAATTTGTTCCCCCATACAAAAATAAAAGTCAATTCATATACAAGTTTCCAAATATTGAACAGAAACTGATCAAATTTTTTATAAATCTTAATAAAAGCAATAAGTTATTTCATAAGATATCAGTGTCAATATACGTATAATCACTTCAGATTCTTAACAGTATTTTAACTTAAATAATTTATGCATAGCTGATTGTATTCATAATGATTGCAACAATTTAGATGTCAGAGAAACAGATGTAATGATGAATGAACACACAAATACAAATGTACATAATATTGGTTAAATATTTCAGTACATTAACTAATTTCTTGTATCATACAAACCATAATGATAGATTCTAACAATATTTAACAATTAATTTATGAATAAACATTTTTTAATCAATTTTATTTCAAATTCTAAGAAAGAAACTATTGTTAAAATAATAAATATGTTCAGTTTTTTTAAAAAAACAGAAAATTACATTAGGTATTTTTTTTTCTTAAAAAATTGCTTCTGTTTATCAAACTTTCTCTTAATTCATGAGATACTGAAAGAAAATCTTCAAAATGTTGAAATGTTTCCATTAGATAAAATTGTTTTCTTTTTGAATGTTTTGTTTCTTTATAGTATAAATGCAAATAATGAGAATTTCAAATCCATTTTATTATTTTAAGTTCAAGAAGTATTCATTGTTATATAAAATAATGAATGTAAGCTTTTAGCATTTTGTAACACAGCACAACTGTGAGTTTATTGAAAAACATAGGACTAAAATACTTAAAAAATTTAAGAGAAAATGTTGAAACATTTTTATCAGATATTTTTTTTTGAGTGATTTTATACAGTGAATGTAAATAAATTCTAGGATTTTCTTCCGTGTCCTTTTTTTATATATAGTTATATATTTTTAATCTATTCATTATTTAAAATTGGCATGCATTTTTAAAAAAAAAACAATTCTTTTTTTAGATTTAAATTATCACTGTTTTTGTTTAAAAACTTTATCAAAGCTTTGATATACACTGCAAATTTATACCCAATTTTTTTTTTTGAGCTTGCCTTCAGTTTTCCCTAAACGGTATGCTTAAGATGTATTACATTCCTTTTCTTGGATGAGTTTTGGAACAATTAAGAAAATGTGATACAAAGATGCATCACTAAAGGTTTGATTTTAATATTCAATGTTCAGTTTAAGAAAACAGCAAGCATCAAAATTGGAAATTTGAATATACAGCAAAACAGGAATTAATAGGCATTGTATTAGATCTGTGAGAAAGAATAGTCAAAGAAATTAAATCAGGCCTAATCCAGAATTCATTGAGAATGAATAAGTTGATTCTAAAAGACATCAGTGATTTTAATTCTTTTGAATTATATCAAATTACAAGCTTCTTGAGTACAACTAAAACTCAATTCAATTGCTTCACTCGAGATTCAATTTTATTCTATTTCAAATTTTTTGGTTTCATGTGGAAAAGGATGAACAAAAACAATTTGAGTAGTACTGTATCTTTCTTGGTGATATTAAAAAGGTTTCATTTCTTCGAAGAATTGGAATTCTAATGGAAGGCAAGTCTATTTAAGAAATGGTATGATTTTTATTTTTAGTATATAATAAAGTAATCCATTAATTCACTAACATTCCAATAAATCTCTTATAAATGTTTGAATTTATATTTTACATTGCTATTACTTCATTTGGAATTTCTTATCATGTTACCTGAAAACTATCAATAGTATGGTGAAGCCTATTTGCAGTTACCAGAAAAATTACCTATTTTCCAAATGGCCTACTAATCTAAACTTTAACCAGTTAAAATATATAAAGAGAAACATCAGTATCAAGTATACTTACCCAGATTGAGGTGCAAAGTTAGTATCAAGGCTTAATTTCAAACCTTTAACAAACTGGTTCTCTACAGAAAGCTCTGTAGCTAAAATATTATCAGTATTCCATTTTTCTTTTATGGTAACACCTAAATAAAAAAATTTAGAGATATAAAATACATACAAAAATAGAATAAAATTTAATGCATGAAAACTATATTGGAAATAATATTCTGTAAAGATGCATATAAAATTATGCTTGTAAGAAAAGCTACATGAAATATCCATACAGAACATGTAGATTATATATACCTTGATATATCTAATAAAAATTTAGTTTTAAGCATTTAACTTAATTATCTTTTTAAACTTTAAGACTTTAGATGCAATATATTATGAATAAAATCAGTATTTCATTACCAGAATTTATTAAAAATTAGAAAGTGTAATTTGAAGTGAAGAAATATAGTACATTCTGTTCATCAGAGCTGGGTCACTAGTAAAATTATGAAAAAATTCGTTTCAAGCTTTTAACTGTTGATTAATTTACATGGGATCAATAGACTAAAAGAAAACCCATTGTTTTGAATCTCTATTCTTAATTCGGATACGAGAGTTCAACCTGAAATATATTGAAACTTGTTACAATTATGTATTTACGTACATGTATGTAATAAATATTTGCTTGTAAATAGTCATTCTTCTGAAATAGTTGTCAAACTTTACTAACATTATCACAAAACATAAGTACTTAAATTTTACCGTATAAGGATGCAAGATAAAATTTAAGATAATTTTCAATGGTAAAAAGCAAAATTGTATAAGTTCAGTTCAATAGGATTAAAAAAAAAAGCAAGATTTTTTTTTACACATGTAATCGGAAGAGTATATTGGTATTTTCAATATAAACATGAAAATTATTGAAATTATTAACTTTCTTTGAATGTGCCACTGCAACTTAATTGAAGCAGAGTATGTAATATAATAGTTATTGAGCAGATAATCTACATTTAATATGAGCAAGACATTGCAAGTATAAATGAAAACAAAGACAAGATAATGAATGATTTATTCAAGGCTTTAATAAAAATACAAAAAAGCCAAAAAGAATTTTTAAATTTAAAGAAAGTGTAAGAAAATTTTTTTATATTTATATTAAACTTAAAGGAAAATTTCAAAATCTCTGGCAAAACTTGCATATAAATTAGGTAAATACTATCATTAAATTTTGTGATATAATTACTGAACATAAATATTAACTAAATTATAACACAAATATACCATTGAAATAATAAATTATAGCATATATATTGAAAGTAATAATTACCATGTTTTTGTACATTGTATTTTGTTTCTAAGAAAGCATTTACTCGTCCAGTATCATTATTGGATGTTCCGCTTACTGTGAAATTTACTCCGGTAGCTGTCTTTGTCTTACATTCCAATTTCACAAAACCAATATCTAGAGAAAAGTAGAAAAATGTTTATATAAAAACTTTTTACATAAGTTAATACTAATCTTTCTCAGTTTTACAAATGTGAATAAAATGAAGTATAGAGTGCCCATGAAAATCTGCAAAATCACCAAACTATCAATATGTATCGAGAATCATCCGATACTGTAAACACTCAAAATAAAACATCCCAACATAAAATTTCTCTTCTTTTATTTAAAGGAAAATTGAATTTTAATAGTTTAAAAAAAATTATCATTGTGAAATAAGAACCATTAACCAAAATAACACCCATGAAACTAAAAAACAAACTTATTCTTTTAAAATTTCTATTCTTTGGAATGGAAATGAACCTTTTTCAAAAAAGGAAAGATATAAAACTACACATTTATATTGCTGGTTTCTGTACATCCTTTGCTATATGAACTCTGAAAGGACAGAATAGAACTCATACTTGCATGAAGGGATTTTCTTGGAGGTACAGGATATTTCTTACAAAAATATTAATCTCAAAGAAATTGAACCATAATTAACCTTTCAAACCCCTACTTTTCTCATTAAAATGTGAATCATGTTTAATATGTTTTCTTCAAACCAGCTATTCCCCCCCATTTGATCTTTTAATATTCATTCATTTCTCTCCCTAGTCATGTTCCCGAATTGATCCAGTTAAATTATTATTCTGAATCAAATACATAATTGCAAATCAAATATTCAGTATTATTTGAAATATTGCCATAGACAAAGCACTGTACCATACATATTTTTCACCTTCATTCCACTTTAAAAAAAGAATGCTAACGATACTTGTTGGCTATATTTTCAGAAAAATTAAAAAAGAACATTTCAAGAATATTCTTTTTAAAAATTTAAGTGAAAGTTTACAATAACGAAAAAGTTATTACTCCACAAAACTAAATATTGTCAAACTTGAGAGGCACCTTATTCTTCCTACCAGCCTGTAGAACAACACTTCTTTTAACTTTTCTCACAAATTTTTATTGCATAATGAATTTTTTAGTACTTGTACTCAAAAATAAAGAATTTTTATGTTACTTACGATAATTTTTGTTGAAGATATCCCTAGATTGTTTTCCAAGGTCAGCAAAGCATGGTGGAGCCATATTAAAGAATTCTATAAGTTATAAAAATACACATATCAGGAACTATAAAATTGTAGTTTAAAAAACACTTTAAAAATATTATAAGCACTTATTCTACAAAAATTACACAAAAGTTGATCCTAATATTTGTTTTATTGCAACAAAAAAGAAAAATTATTTTAGCCTGAATAAACCCCATAATGGTTCTTCAGAGCTTCATACATTACATCAACTAACATGGTAATTCAGAAAATATAAATTAGGATACTTAAAATATAACTTTACAATATTCTTTTGAAAGATAAGATAAAATACATATATATATTTTTAGAAGAAAAAAAAGTAATTGTGTTACATATTTATTCAGAAAATGTGATTAAATTACATCTTTAAACAGACTCCAAATTTTTGTAAACTTCTACAGATTAATAGGTGAAAAATAAGAGTACATACAAGTAATTAAGAAAACCATTCTGAGAAAATACAAGGTTATTCATAAGATATTTGTTTTTATGAAGGTTGAAATTTATCTTTCCTGAAAATCTAAGGATGATGAAAGTCAGCAAAGATTAAATGATATTTTAAAAGGAAAATTTAAAACTATAATGAAAAGAGGAAAAAAACTAACATCTTATGTTCCAGAATTATTTTTTTCATACATTCAAACTATAATCATGACAAATATAAAATTAAGAACAATATTTAAAAAGCCATATTTTTCTTAAGCAAAATAAAATTCAAAATTATAAAAAAAGACATAAATTTCTTATTCTTAACTATTAATATATGAAGAAAACAAAAAACAAGAAAGTGGTAGATCCAAAGTGAAGAAAGTATAAGTTGATCAAGAAAAAGGTTGAAGGCAGAAGAAGATTAATAGGATATTGCGTGGAAGTATGTTGTATTAGCTAAGAAACTTTTCACAAACATGGACAAAAAAAAGGCTGAGTTTTATTTTTATAAACAATATTGGCTATATGATTAGGAAGTTAATTTACTATAATTGTTGTGTTGGAAAACAAACTCTTCAGTTCATCTTTCAACATTTTACAACAATGACAAACTACAACTAACTAGAAACAGGAAATTCTAGAAAATAAATTCCACAAAACTCTTAAATCATACCTAAAGATGTTTATAGATATTAGTTTTATTTCATACAAATAATAAAAAAAATATCGATCGTTATAAAATTTGTAGTTCATAAAAATATTTATCCAATTACATTTAAATTTATCCTTGCAACTTTACTACACACAGAAAACTGAATAAATTATTTAAAAAATTTTCAAACAATCCCCCAAACAATAATTTATTTAAATTCATGTTTGGGTTGGCTTTTTCCTTCACTAAAATATAAAGATACTCGTTTAAGGTTTTTTTTAAAAAAAAAATTTCTCTCCTCATTAAATAAACATTGATATACGTGAATACAAATAAATAAAACATTTCAATGCTTTAAAAATTAAATGTAGGGCAATGAGGAAAATGTAAGACGATTTTTTTCCTTTAGCGTGTACGAAATGCTTCACCGATTTCTACTATGCAATGCTTTTTTTATTGCCAGGTCACCACACGCGTTTATATAACAAACGCTGAAAAATTCAACAGTCAAGCATTTATAACAGACGAAAAATACACAGAAATACAAACTAATCGAATGCGAAACAGATTAAAAAAGAACCCAAAAAAATTTTTTCTTACTATTTGATAATTACATTTGGGCAAAACCGGGAAAGGGTAACAATTTCCGTCTAAAAAAATAAATACGAAATCTTTTATTAATTAACAATAAATTAATCAAGAAATATAGGACAAAACCCGTAAATTTAAAATTTTAAAAAAACAAATTTTTAAAAACGAAAGCTAATTCTCCCGGAGGTTTGGGACTGAACGAGTTTTGCAAATATTTTATCTAAGTTACAGTTAAGATCGAATGAGGATGAATTTCTTGTTATCATTTATTTATAAATGATAAATCACGGGGAACGAAATAATAGTTTTAAAATTTTAAATGAATTAAAAGTAGTGTTTCTTTTTTTTCAAGCAATTTATTCCCATTCTTTTATTTAAATAAAAATAGAAATGAAATGAAGCTACTGTAATCAAATATGAAATTATCAAAACATGGGAAGCGGGTAAACGATTTCTGTAAAATTTAAACGTGTATTGTTATTGTTTTTGCAACATTAAAATTGTGAAATTACTTTAGTTATTCTTCGTTTATCACAATTCTTATAACCAAATATCAAGTACGTATGAGCAATGTAATCCTTCTAAATTTATCAGTGGGATCATAATGAATTTTTAGATTTGGAACACTTGGTGTGATTTTTATTGAAGGAATTTATTTAAATACAAGCTTACAGAAAATAGTTAGTCATATTCAACCAAACTGTCTAATTCATTCTATATTCTTTTAGAATATTTAGTGTTTAAGTGTACTACATAGTAAAGTGTTAAATATGGCGCCAAACAAGTTATATCCGATGAATTTGTTAAAAGACGAATGTGCTTATTTCATTATAATTGTTATTGTGAATAGAGATATTTCTGTTGCTAGGGAAAATAAATCTTCACTAGTATATCTTAACGTAAAGTTGTTTCAACTACTCTTTCGAATTTGTATTGGGAGTTCTAATGAATCCTACATCGAACTTATAAATTTTTAAAAAGTGTTCATTTTGTTTATAAACATTTTTACGCAGCCGATATTTCTCATTGATGGGTTAAAAGTAAGTGTTTCTACTTTTTAAGATTTTTTAAACATTTACATAGCTTGATAACCATGGATCCAAGTGTGAAAGTAGACATGTTTTAACATAAATCATTGCAAAAGTTTATTTCTGTATGTTGAGGGATATTCTCTATGATAAAAATAAAAAATATATTGGTTTATGGGAGTGGGGTTCCCCAATCCCCTTTTATGCAGAAGAAGAAGAATTGTATATCGGATCTAGTGATGAAGATGATACTTGATCATTGTTAAAGTCAATATTTCCCTCTTATTTTTTTTTTAAATCACAAAGCATAGAAGAAAAAAATATTTTTTGAAAATTTTTGACTAGGCTTTTGTTCTAGCTGTTTATCTTTAGAAATATAGTAGTAGAATTTTTTTTTCATTAAAGTTAACATAATTATTTTCTATTTAATATATTTTTATATTTCTTTTGGAAGAAAAGTCATATTAAAAAGAAAGTTTAGAACAGGGGTGTCAAACTCGTGGCCCATGATGAACTTTTTTGCAGCCCAGCCAATATATTACACACAATAATATGTTATAAAATAACAAACTGAAGCAAAAATTTCTCCCATAATAGGAAAGAAAATATCAGAACAAATGCCAAGAGTCTGGATGTAAACATTTAATTTTCCTTGTTCTTTTATATGTGTTTATTACAATGTATTACTCGAAATAAACCTATATTTCTATGAATATTAACTTTTTTTTGTGGCCCGCCTTAAGCCTTGTTTGTTTGGCCCAAGTTAGCCTTTGAGCTTGACACCCTTGGTTTAGATTTTGTGCCAAAAATGGTAGTTACATGGTAGTCACTTTCAATTTCAGGTTACATGTAAATTAAATAAATACATCATTGTTTATCACACACACAGTACAGTTACACTGTGTGTGTGATTAAAAAATATTCAGTTTTTTATGTTTGGCTTTAATCCAATTAGAATTAAATTTTTTTTATCCTGGGGTACCCCTGTCTAACTAAAGGCGGACCATTCCCCATTGTACAAATTATACAAATATTCATACGTATTGCTCAAGTTGAAAAACTTTAATTTACATGTATTATGTAGTTCTGTTTCATCTGAAGGAAAAAGTAAAGGAAATGGCAACTAATCTGCACAACTGATAAACTAACATCAACCTTTTTGTCTAGAACCATCTTCTGTCAGCAGCTAACAGTTTATTAAGAACTCTAGGCTAATCTTTATGGCTTGTGTAAAAACACAGACTATACTCTTGATCTTGGTTTTTACTTTGAGCTTTACTCAAAGTTCTATGTTTTTCTGCTTATGAAAAATTATACTGTACTAAAATAGTGGAGGTGGAAATGGACAAGATAGCCTTTGTTCTAAATTTCAGTAACTAGCTCCATAGATATTTGAAGAGTTTATCCTATGCTGCAGATGAGCGTAGGATTAAAAAAAAAGAGCAATGTATGAAATTATGTGTAGAGAATTCATAGATTTTTTTTTCCTGTTTGAACTGTGATAAGCACATAAAAAATTACATTAAATTGATATATAGCTCTTTAAGATTCTGTGATTTTAGACTTTATTTGTGGCTTGAATATATAGGTATATGCTGTAAAATCTGGCATATAACACAGACATATACTTTCCAGCTTTTAATTTTCAGGTATATTCACCATGTAACATGCACCCCTCTTTTTTTTAAAAAAAAGAAACCTGAAATGTATGTGCACAATGCTGTTGTTTTGAAATCATTTATTCAAAGTATTATTCTAAACTTAAGAAAAAAATGGTGTACTTCAAAGACTACAACTCTTTAAGTTCACAAGAATGTCATTTTTTAAATAAAAAGTATTTCATTATGTGTAGAAGTTTACTTTCATCTTTGTGTGCTCATCTTTTTTTTATTTATTTTTAAAGCACTCACTTTTATACCCGACATTAACACGCACCCTTAAATTTCAATCATATTTTTTGTGTTAAAAATGCGTGTTACATGTCAAATTTTACGATATGTAGTTAATATTCTCTACTATAGAGACATGAATCATTATATATAAATAAGGGTATGTAAGGCATATATATATTAACTTTGATATCAATTTTGCCCTGCTGCATTTAGATTTGTTAAAGTATTTAAGAATTTTGTTTTTTTGACAGTTGTGGACATTATATTTCAGCATTATAATAAAAATATTTTAGCACTTCTCAAAATATGAAATAAGCAGGAATGTTATTACTTTGTGCATAATTATGACTAACTCATTAACATATGAAAAATTACTGTTTTTTATGTATACTGAATATTGTTATTTACATCTTGCTATTTCAGTTTAGTTTTGGGTAGTATTCAGATATTTTATTTCTTTGTCATTATAAAAAAAAGGAGTGCTTGAAAGTCTATTGTTTATTTATTTGCATGATTCAATTGCAGAGATGAACATAAAATGCAAGATATGAGTTAAATAATATTTTAAATGTCTACAGTTTAAGGAGAAATACAAACATTATCTACTTTTTTATTTTCATATATTTGGAGAATCAGATTTCAACTTTGATACTGCATAATCTTATTGATGTAATATTGTTTGCTTCTTTAAAAAGTATTTTGATTCAACTTCATGTGAAGGTTAATAAAAACAATCATAATATTCCTTTTATTAAAGAAGAAATTACCTTTTTTAATAAAAGAATTTATAATTTATGCGTGTAACTTTTAACTACCAATAAAATATTAAAGCTTTAATTTTTTAAAGTCTTTTTCTTTATACCTCTTTTTTATACTTGGTTGATTAGTATATAATTTGTATAACTGTTTGTGTGAAAAAATATTAAAAATAAGTATGTTTTTCAAAGATTTTTTTTTAACAGAGCAAACTTTATAAAAATTTATGGTATTTTTATTCATTATAATAGTATTTCATTTTAAACCAATACCAAGCTTTAAGTGTAAATTTGGACTAAGATTCTTTCGGTATATGTCTATAAATTTATAAACTGTATTATTATTATTATTATATTTTTAATTTTTGTTATATTTTAAAAAATTACAACTTTCATAATGTAATACTAATGTGAATGTGTAAATTTGTTTATAAAAAAAATTATTCTTTTAATGAATTTTCAGATTATTTAACAAATTTTTCTTTATTCTGCAGTAATGGGGAGACGAGAGTAAAAGGAAGCCACCACCAAAACAGAAAGCTATTATGCCTTTGGAAACTCAGTTCAATTGTCCGTTTTGTAATCATGAAAAATCCTGTGAAGTCAAGATGTAAGGATTTATTTGAATTTTACCTTATCTTAAATCTTGCCTAATAAATAAAGTTTGAATGCTTGACCTTGGAATTCAATGTTGCAGATAAGATATCTCAGTTATTTAAGAAAATGGAATGCTTTTGAGAGACATGGGAAACATTCCACTGTAAGGAATGAAGAAAAAGTGCTGATAAGGCAATGCCGCTGCTTAAATTGCTCAATTTAATGATACATTTTATCTTTAAAATATTTGTGTTAATGCTTTTAACATTTATTTAATGCTCACGGGCCTGTAAAAAATATTCATTATACAGTAGTTCTAAATAATTGTGATAAGCGTTATTTAATTTTTTAAAAAAAGATAAAATAATATTCTTTATTTGCAGTTTTAAAACACTTTTCACATATTAGTTGTATTCAAACATTCCAAAAAACATTGAGTAAAATTTTAAGTTTGAAATTATTTTGAAGAAATGTTTGTTATATACAATTTACTTGCAGTTATGGTAGTTTTCAAAACAGTATCATTTTTTAAAAATATTTTCTAATGGATAATGATCTATGTCCATGATTTTTGTTAGAATGGTTCTGTAAATGGAATTTTGTTTAGTTATTTGGCCCAGTGGAAACATAAAATATACCTTTGAATATATATGTATATTAAATTTAATACAAATAATAATTTATCAAATATTGAAGAATACTTTTTTTAGATAATTCGTCTACTCTGAAAGTAGGACTATTTTCTTTATATTTCAGGTATGTCTGAGATGTGTACAAAAGGTTTATTTGATACTAACAGTTAACTGAATTACCCTTTAACAATTCTTCACATGTGTCAAATAAATGCAGTTATAGCAAGAAACTTGAAATTGTACTTTTGTTCATACCACACATAGAAAACTTTAATTTTGTCTTAACCTAAATAGACTTACTAATGATACTATTTTCCTTCTAGTATAATTGTGTTTGATTTGTACCTGGAAAAATTTTTAATGTTAATAACTGTGTATATTTTTAAATATATATTCAATATGATTTATGTGTATGTAAGATTAAAAATTTCTATTTATCATTGCATTTTTCATCTAACTCGAGGGTAGCCAACCCAAATGACCTTGCTGGCCACTTCAGGACTAGATTATAATCTCGCGAGCCGCACATAAAAATATGTACCTTTATATCAGATTTGGAAATAAAAAACATTTATTGGAGTGAAAATTTAAAACAGAATGAATTATTATCATTTTCATTATTTTTCATGTATACCCCCCAAAACATAGATAATATAATAATGTTTACATAATATAATAATGGAATGATCAAATAATGTTTAAAATATTACAGTTGCCATTTTCTTGAAAATTACGGTGTTCCTTTTGAATTGATCTTTCGTTACTTATTGTCGAAATTTTATTGTGCTGTCATTCGCAAACAATTAAGTATACATTGCCCTTTATCTTAACCGTCCTGAATATTTTTTTTAAACTCTAAAAAACATCTCTGACTGCCTCTTGCTTTTTGGGCACTCCAAACAGAAAAGGAGGAGAAATGAAATTTAGCACTCACAGAGAATCATGTACCATCCATAGTAAAGAATATGCATAATGCAATTCGGAATTTATTAAAAAAGTAATTTATTATGGTAAAATCAAATGTAACAGTTTGATAAAATATAAATCTATTTTAATCTAAAGGACATTTCTATACTATCAAAAAGGATTTATTTTAAAACAGGAACAAGTAACAGGCAAATGCATTGTAGATTTATATATATATATATATGTATAGATTTTCCTCAAATAAATTTCAAAATAAAAAAACTTTAAAAACCTGATATTTAAAAATTTTTTATAAAGAGTCGACGGGCCGCAACTTGCACTGTGGACACCCCTGATCTAATTAATAAACAATGTTTCTATGTTTGAGTAGATGTACTAATGAAATTGAAATAATTAAAAGATTTTTGAAGTGTTCCAAAAAAAATTAGATTTCTTTAAAATTAATTTATAGTTGACTGGTTGGAAAGTAATATAAAAAATTACCTTCAATGTTCATTTTTTGGCAAAATCACATCATTTTAAGTATATTCTAACTTTTTAAAGAGATAAGCAATTTTTAAAACATAAAGGGCTATAAATTACTTTATTTTATTATAAAAATTATTTGCAATGTATTTTTATCTATAGATAGCAGAGATCACATTACATGAAAGATAAAATGCATTGTGGAAATAATTGGTTTAAAATATAATATTCATAATCTCTTTTTAAAGAATAATGCCACAGACAAGTGCAAGCTTAATGTGATTAAACTCTCTGAAGCTTTAAAACACTGCCATGTTAATTTATTAAGCAATATAAATGTTTAGTCTATCAATTATAAATCTTGAGATATTTCATTACAGGGATCGACAAAGGAATACTGGCAGAATTACATGTCGAGTGTGTCTAGAAGATTTTCAGACTTCTATCAACTGTATCCTTTTATGCATATTTTAACTGATGAATATACAAAAGTATCTTAAATTATGAAATTGCTTAACACATATTCTTTTAATCTGCTTCAATCCTTCTTTCCCCTGAGGAGATTCATTTCCTTTAGATGTCTCTCCACAATCCTGAGGTTCTTTAAAAGGTCCTTGCCTGACGTCCTTTCTCATAGGTTTTAATGACAATGATAAACAGGTTTCATGCCTCTAGGATACTCTAGTGATCCTTCTGTATTATCAACCCTCCTTCTCAACTAATTTCCTGTCTTTCTGCCTAAATCATAGATACAAATTGCTTAATCTTTTCATTTCAAGAGTTACCGTATGTTATTCCCATCATACTAAATTCAATTATTTATTTTTTATGTACAGCTTCTTTAAAATTTTTTTATATAATTTACTTTTTATTTACCAACCTGCATGCTTTGCTGTTAACTTACCAGTCTGCTTGTTTGGGGTGTCTGGTAAGAATAGAAATATCTTTGCATTTCCTATGGGTCATATTTCACTGTGGAAGGGTAAAAAAATAAAAAGGGTTTGCAGGATTGAGACTATACTTCTAGCAATCGATTAAGGACAAGTCTCGGGAGTGCCTTTGATAAGGGTGCTTTGGGTTTTCCCATGAGATCTTCTTTCTGATACTGAAGTACTATATCTTGGGTGAACTGTAAGTAAGCTCGAAGCTTAGCTTCTGCCAGTTGACTGGCACACTCCCCCTCTCTTGCTGGGTTCTATGGTAGATGGAGGCACTCTAGGATAAATACCTTCTTTTTTTTTTATGGATCTATCAATTTTATATCTGAGTAAAAGCCTTATTTTCCCCAATTAAACCTGATTATATGGCAGCTTGTTCAGAATTTTTAATTATTTCTTTGGAAAACAATGCAGTGTGTAAAAAAATCATCATTTGCTATACATAAAGCTCTTATTGGAGTTGGTGGTGAACCAAAATTTGTCAAAAGTTTACAATATAGGGATCTATTTGTTGAATCCATGTCTACTTTACCTACAAAATTATTTTATACCAGCAAAACTTTTCTAGATTTTCCTGTTGTATTAAGTCTTCCCAAAATCACTAAATTTCTGTTGAGGTGTCTTGGAAGCTAACCAGTGGTACACTTCTGAAGTGGAAACCTGAGTGGATTTTTCTACCAGGGTGTAATTACAGATCAGAAGAATCACAAACAAAAATGCTTTAAGTATTCTTGCTAAACATTTATTTTAAACTTTTTGAATAGCCTGAAACTACCTATCCACAACAATTAAAGCAGAATACTTAAACTGTAAAATACATCCATATATACTTAATCCTTTGCACTGTTTCAAGTGCCAGAGATTCAAACATTCACAGACTTCATGCTGTGGGCAAGTAATAGAACTATAAAAAGTCATAAAAAGGTATACTTAAGAAAAAAAAATTCTGTTTCTACAATAGAAAATACAAATGGCACTAAACCCAGAAAGAGCTCTTTGTACAAGACATATCAAATGAGAACATGATCCTTTATGGTGTCGATGAATCTAAAGGAATAACATGCTGAAGACTGGCTTCATGCATTATTTAACACTGGCCAAACATCAAAGTTGATAATTTTTTTTCACTATCACACTTGATATAATTCATTGTTTTATCTTCATGAGAATGATTATTTAAATGCTTATGTGCATCACTACATTTTTAATTAGATTTTTTTTGAATTATCCCTTTTTAATATAACTTCCCATATCACATTGTTTTGTATCTGTTTTTAAAATTTTTATGATTGTTTGGCGCAGCCTAGCCTAATTTGACTCTTGTGTCATAAAACTCAAGCATCACTTGCTCTGTTTCCATCCTTAGATATGTACTTATTTTTTAAATGATTTGTAATGCTTTCCTAATGCAGTATATTAATATAATAACATTGGTCATTGTGTGTGGTCCATTTTTTTCAGAAAATCCTGTAAAATATTTGTTTTAAAAGGTGAAGAAAATACACATTTTTAGAAGTATAATTCCAAATTCATTTCTATATGATGAGGGAATTTGGAAAATTGTGCTAGGAATATAATTCGTGTCCAAGCTCATCATAGGTATGATACAATAACCAAGAAAACCTCTTCATAAAGAATTGAATATGGCTGAAGACTGGCTTCATGCATTATTTAACACTGGCCAAACATCAAAGTTGATAATTTTTTTTCACTATCAAATTGGGTATAATCATTGTTTTATCTTCATGAGAATGATTATTTAAATGCTTATGCATCACTACATTTTAAAGATTTTGTTGAATTATCCCTTTAATATAACTTCCATATCACATTGTTTTGTACTGTTTTAAAATTTTTATGATTGTTTGGCGCAGCCTAGCCTAATTTGACTCTTGTGTCATAAAACTCAAGCATCACTTGCTCTTGTTTCATCCTTAGATATGTACTTATTTTTTAAATGATTTGTAATGCTTTCCTAATGCAGTATATTAATATAATAACATTGGTCATTTGTGTGGTCCATTTTTTTTTCCAGAAAATCCTGTAAAATATTTGTTTTAAAAGGTGAAGAAAATACACATTTTTAGAAGTATAATTCCAAATTCATTTCTATATGATGAGGGAATTTGGAAAATTGTGCTAGGAATATAATTCGTGTCCAAGCTCATCATAGGTATGATACAATAACCAAGAAAACCTCTTCATAAAGAATTGAATATGGCATAAGAATTATATTTCATTTCATCTCTTACAAAATGTGCACGTAAAATTATCAAAGATAGGAAAATTTTACAACCATTTGGATTAATAACGTGCATTTGAAAGGGTTGAGTAAAGGAAGGGTAAGTATTTTGAAACTGGTAACAGATCAATTTTCTTCCAATTAAAACAGAAAACTGGATTTTGATATATGAACAAACTGACTTTGCCAGTCACAGTACCTCGCTCTTTTTTTTAAAAATTATAAATAAACCTGAAGAATATTTTGATATAAATCTTAAGTTTATTATATAATTTTTCTGTTTTACTTTCTGACAATGTGCATTTAATATAAGATTGTGGCTGTTTTTAACTTTTTATGCACATCTATAATTCCATGTACATACTAAACTGTATAATAATGCCTAAAACTTTTTTTAATATTGCATTAATGTTAATGTAATTTATTTTTGAATAAAACAACCTCAATGAAAAAAATGTTCTTTTACTTACCATTTCATGTTATAAATTCTGTATTCATTTTAAATAAAAAAAACTGCAATTATTTTTTAATAGTTGTATAAAAATAATTAGAGGTGAAATTTTCTTTGTTATGCTAGGTTATATCTTTATTTTTTTCAAACAATTTTTCAAATATTTGATTTAATTGTAATTTCTATTTTGATAGAAGTTATATGGTTAATTTTACGTTATGCACATCTGATATCTTACTGTAATATTGTATTAAGTTTAGTACAATTAATAGAAAAAAAGTTTGCAATTATATACTTAAAATATTTAAAAACAACTAAAATTGAGAAATTTTCTTAACTATTTCCAAGACCTTTCAGAACCTGTTGATGTCTACAGTGATTGGATTGATGCCTGTGAAAGTGCAAATCAATAACATTGACTGGGAAGAGGAGTCTTTGTAAATATGGATTGAAATCATTCTGTATATTTTCATTATTTTTGTTTGCTTTTTGCATCATGACAGTTAAAAACAACTTTATTTGTTAAAAGTTCATTCTGCATATATTTTGTTCTGAACCAATGTATTTGGAAGTTTTATTCTTGCAAACAAATAATGGAATTCTGTGAGTTTTTTTGTACAATTGTGATTTTTTTTTAAATAAAAGGATTGGGACTTTGTTTTTTAATGACATTTGTACATTTATTGAGTCAATATATTATGGAATCTAGATTTTCCTCTTTTTTTGGACAGCAAAACGCTACTGATCATAGACCTGAATTCGTGGCTGGTATATCTGGGTGTCATTAAAGGTACACTGTTGAGAGGGGTTGATGCATGTTGAATTTTTAAGGTTCAAAGTCCTCACATTGGTATGATGCATAAATTTGGAGAGTGGAGTGCCAGCACTGGCATCATCCTCATATTTTTAATCATGGTTCCAAATTATGAGACTCAACATCACACAAAAGGCTTTCATGTTTTGAAGTACGACATTGCAATATTTCATTTTAGTTTTGCCATTTATGATTTTAAGTTAAACTTTTTTGCTGTAATAAACATGTTTATACCGATTGCTTTTATTCTAGAGTATAAGGTTTTTTTAATACACCTAGATCCAAATTTATTATTTGTTTAGAATTTTTCATCAAAACAATTTGTATTGTTTGGAAATAGATATAATTTAACAAGCTAGCAAAATCACATTTTTAATTTCACTTTCAATCTACTCAGTTGAAAATCATCTGTATATTTTTTAAGTAAAAACTTTTAATTTTCAATAAAAATTGCAAAACATGCATAATATTCATTATATTTACTCATTCCCTGGATAAGTAGAGCATTTACTGTAACTAGCATCCTTTAGATCAAGGGTATCCAACCCAAATGACTTTGTGGGCCACTTCAGAAAAACATTATAATCGCGGGGGCCGCACATAAAAATATGTACCTTTATATCAGATTTGGAAACAAAAAAACATTTATTGCAGTGAAAATTTAAAACAGAATGAATTATTATTGTTTTCATTATTTTTCATGTATACAGACATAGATAATATAATAATGTTTACACAATATAATAATGCAATGATCAAATAATGTTTAAAATATTACACAGTTGCCATTTTCTTGAAAATTATGGTGTTCCTTTTGAATTGATCTTTCGTTACTCATAGTTGAAATTTGATTTTGCTGTCATTCGCAAGCGATTAAGTATACATTGCCCTTTATCTTAACCCTCCTGAATATTTTCTTTAAAAACATCTCTGACTGCATCTTGCTTTTTGGACACTCCAAACAGAAAAGGAGGAGAAATGAAAGTCGCACACACAGAGAATCATGTTCCATCCATATTAAAGGATATGCATAATGCAATTCGGAATTTATTATAGTAAGATCAAATGTATTGTTTGATAAAATATAAATCTATTTTGATCTAAAGGATTTATTTTAAAACAAGAACAGGCAAATACATTGTAGATTTATATATATAAATTTCAAAATGAAAAAACCTGATATTTAAAATTTTTTAAAGAGTCAGCGGGCCGCATGTTGGACACCCCTGCTTTAGATCATGGGTTCCCACGGACCCTTGGGACTGCTGAGAAAATTAAAATTAGTTTGGAGGTTCGTGAAGAACATCAGAGAGTCTGAAAGGTTTAATATAAAGTAAAATATTTGTAATCCATTTCCATTATTATAAAAGTTTAAATAAATAATTTTTGTTCTAAATTTTTTAACACGAAAATTTTAGATAGGTACATATAGAATGAAAATTGGGCCATCGGGAGATCAGTTTTAAACACGAACAAAATTTCACTGCTACACGCAATATCTTGTCAGAAAAATATAGCAGTATAAAAGTCATACTTCTAATCAAGAGTTTTGTGTATGATCCCGATATTTAAAGTGAAAATGTAACAAATTTTCCCTTTAAATAAAAATTAATTTTACTGACAGAAAAAAAGTTTTATATATGAATAATACTGCAGATATGACAAAGTTTTATTTATGCCTTATTTTTATGTCAACATTTACCATTTAGGACATCAAAGCCAAATTAATAATTTTCTATTATATACATTGTGTTACACCGTATTTAATTTGAAGCTGCACCTCAAGTTTTTGTGAAAAATAATGTAAAATGGTTTATCGATATCAAATTTTATGAAACTAAAATTTAAAAAGAGAACTAATATGAAGTGAATAACTAGTTATCAGTATTAAACTTTTTACAAACATGGACCAATAATTGCTCTAAATTCTCCATCAAACCATTCCCCCTCCCCTTCAATTCTAAGCCACGACCGCTTTTCAGTAATATTAACATCAGAAAAAAGTGCAGCTCGGATTCGAGTAAATACAGTTATTTTTTATACCAAAACTTGGGCAAGTACTCCCAAGTGAAATGAGTCCATTGATTTAGCAAGTTTGGAAATCACTGCTTTAGATGAAAGCGTATGTATGCTGACCTAAAAAATACAAGAGTGCTCTTGTTTGTAATTTTACTAAAATGCAAATGAAACTTAACAAATTATATCCAAAAGTTTTTCCTGTTTTATTTTTAAGAATCTAAATATTTTGTACATAAGTATCATGTTACTAATGCCACCTGATCAGCAAAGCCAGATCAAGGTCCACGAAATTCATCATGGCAAAAGACTAAGTGACGCCTGTCATTAGCTGTAGTTTTGAGCACCATACAGGTGACAGAACGATTTGGCTCAGTAGTAACTAAAGTATCATAAAAACTAAATACACAAAATTGAACTCTGGGATGTGCTTGTTATATAAATTTTTAAGCTGGACTTTTTCTGAAGTTAGGAAACTAATAGTTATGAATTTTATAACAGGAAGAGCAAATGTAAAGGAAAATTAATGTGTGTACATTACTTTCTTCCCTGAATGCACAAACTGTACATTAGCATGCCAGTTTTGTAGAGTTCCTAATCCTTTAGATAATAGATACTCTTTCCCCATTAAAAAGTTGATTGGTTGAAGATGTTGACTACTATGGAACATTTCAGGATTCCAAAGTTAAAAGCAAATATCTACAAATTATATGATATTACAAAATCAATATTTACACCGATATACTATGAATTTTATCGCAGCTGCACAAATACAATAACAATCCTCGAGATAACTCCCAATCGACATTCAATGTGTTAGATTTCAATTTATGTAACAATACATAATTTAGTTATTAAAGTACTGCAGTGCCCAGGAAAATAAAGAATTTTTAAAATTATTTTTCCTATTTATATACAATTATTACTGTTTCCAGTATACAATTTTAATCCATACTCAGATTTACTAGATATACCACTTCCATCTGAAAATAACAAACAGGAAATATTCGTTTGGTTTTATCATGATCTTTATTTACAAAATGTCAAATCACATTTCTATTTCGTTCACCATTCATATAGAAAAATATTATCTGTACTTCCTTAAATATGATTACTCCTTA
Source organism: Trichonephila inaurata madagascariensis (assembly GCA_019973955.1). Lineage (NCBI taxonomy): Eukaryota > Metazoa > Arthropoda > Arachnida > Araneae > Nephilidae > Trichonephila > Trichonephila inaurata. The sequence continues at coordinate 98,061 of BMAV01019896.1, forward strand.
TTTTTATATATATTTCATTTAACATTTCTTCTCACTCAATACTTCAAGTTGGTTAATTTTTTTTGCATTGTAACTACAATTTGTTAATAATACTAGTATTACACTTGTACTTTTGAAGCATTATTACGATGAGTTCTTAGTGTATTACAGCCACACTATATAAAATTTTAACAGATAAATTACAATATAATAAAATTTTAGGATTACATAAACTCCAATAATTTAATTGGAATTAAAAAAAACTACCAGTCTAAAATTAAGATCAAAATTAGACTCTTGAGTTACTTCAACCATGTTGATAAAAATTACCAAAGAAAAAAAATAGTAAGCCAAACTTTCATAAAGAAATGCCATTGCTTCATGGTAACTATGTACAATTTCCAATTTTGCTATTGTTCCGATAATCATACCCATTTTCATGTTTTGATATTTTTATAAATCAGAAAAATTTTGATTTATGGACTTAATAATATTTTAAATGTAATAAAAATGCTTTAAGAGTACAGCATATCACCTTGGAATACCTACAGTTCAAAATTTGTATGCTTTGAATTTACATACTGAAAAGTGGGGATTTTCAAAAAATTAAATGTTTTCCCACCCCAAGAGTACTAAACACAGTTAAATTTAAAAAAAACCATATAAAGTAATGGAAATTTTTTTGTCAAGATTCCACAAGAAAGTCAAACAAGAAATCTCTAAATTTACAAAGTACTTTAACACAATCAAACATTTCTCTATTAAGACTGAAGAAAGCTATATTACCCATGTACATGATGGTTGAATTATCAAAACAGTATCAACATGTAATGTTACAAAGAAAATTTCATGCATTTCCCACATTAAAGTAATGGAAGATGCAAGTAGATCTATAACTGCAGAGATTTCTTCAGGAAACTTTTTAATAAATTAGAAGACTCCTCAGACTTAAACTTTATGAGTAAAGAAAAAGTAAATAAACTTCATTGAATTTCTCAGTTTCCTTTATATCATCACAGGAGCACACTCTTAAAAAAATATCTAACTTTAATTTAACTTAAACTAATTTTAATTAACGTATTATAACTATTTAATTAATATTAAGTGCCCTTGTTCTCAGGAATCACAAGCACTATAGAATCTCAGATTGAAAACTTATCAACATTTATAATTTTCAGGGCTTTTTATCTTCACTAATTCTTTGAAGTTCTCGTAACTCAACTGAAAACAAGAACATTATAAAATACAATCTATATAAAAAAATTAAATTAATTATTATAAAATAATGAAAATGCTTCAAAATTTTCGGGAACTTTTCACTTATAGAAAAGTAAAAAACTCACAAAAATTCAAAAACATTTTCTTTTTAAGAGCTACATTAACTTAAATGTTACGCTAAAATTAACCCATGGGAATAATTAACAGTAACGAAAATATGTTCAAAAATTGACGAACAAAGTCACAGTGAAGCTTTTATGTGGATAGCGGTTATCTAACTTATCGTTTTTTTTTAAATGTTAAAACTGAAATAACATTTTCTTTTTGTAATCTAAATCAACATAAAATTATCATAATTTTGACTGATGGTGCTTCAATAGTTTTATTAATATTCTGAAAAGTAATTTCAATGGGAATAAAAGAATAGTTAGAACTAATGCTTGTGAAGGTCGTGGTATCTAGGCAACGGAGTTGTTGCTTGGTGGATCGAGAATTCAACAGTTGCGTGGAAATGTTCCGCGTTGGATAGGAAATATGTAAATAATTGGGTCGCTGTCTTGTAAATCTGTTTGACAGGTTTAATCCAAAGCGGCTTTCTCGCATTTTTTTCCGGTCGACGTGTTATGATAATGCGAAAGTTTGGGGATTTTGAATAGGTACTGTGATTTTCTTCGAATTAACTCCAGCATTTTCAAAATGAGAGAGGATTTTACATTAGCTGCATCTTTAGGGGTGCAAAAATATCAAAAAATATCTCCAAAAACTCTACAGTATGGTACATCTGGATTTCGTGATAAGTAAGTTCTTTTATTTTTTTAAAATTTCTTATATAACCTATTTCTTTTTAAAATTGATCTATTAGAAGTGTTGGATTGAGTTTTTGATATTTATTAGTTTGTAATTATTTTTTACTGTTTTCTTATAGCAATTGCTAAATTTAAATTATTTTACTAGCTCATCTTTTATGTCTAAATAACTTTCTGATTTATATCTTAAGCCAGTGTATTAAAATATTCTTGTCTCAATGGTAATAAACTCTGATAATTGTAAATCGGCAGTAATTTATATCAACATGTTAACTGTAAATTCAGGTAAACTTCTGTAAATCTTTATTCAAAGAATTTTTTAAAAAATTGATCAAGAAATGAACTTACTTATGTATCAATTTATGAAGACATTTTATTTTCTTGCATAAAATCTATGTTTAAAAAATCTTACTGAGTACAAAAAGTACAGCAAAGTACAAACCAAAATACAGAGAAATTTTTTTATAATATCATTTAAAATACATGAATTTATTTTCTTATAATTTAGTCTAATTTTGTCCTAAAAATGAGTAACTGACATTTATTTCTTGTTATTGTAAAGCTAACTGGAAAAAGGCAATATCTCTTCTCTCAGTATGTTTGGAAGTTTTCTGAAATTGCATTATTTTTAATTCTGTTATGAGAAGTATAAATCTAGTCCTAATTGAGTAGTTAGTATGGCTTGATATATAATTTTACAACAATGAGTGTTTTATTTATAAATACATGTTTTCAGAAATTGTGATACATTTTTGCACTTCAGGGAAGTTTTGAAGTTTGAAACAAATTTTAAACTTTGTAACAAAAATAAGCATGAAAATTTAGAGAAAAAAAATTAAACTAATACAATTAGGTAGAAAATCTACACTTTCTACCACTTGGTAATCAATTAAAAATTAATAAATTAATGCAAAGCTAGTATTAAATGTTATAATTCAGATGGTCAACTTTATATATATATAAAATATAATAACAAGCATTGAGGGGTATATCTTTTTAAATGTAATAATAAAAAATAGATTTGTAAATATATATTCAAAAATCCTGTTTTGTTGAATAACTGCATAATTTTTTTGGAAGGTAACTATATGATGAGATTAATTTTGCATATTTACATTTCAATGTAAGAATGTTTACAATTTAATGATAGGAAACATTATTGTCAGGCTTATGTTATCTGAGATTTTATCAACTATTGTATGTTTATCAAATTGAAAAAGTTGTTTTATTTTTATTGATATGTAATAAGAATTTTATATTATAACAACATATTTTCCTTAAGTAATATGCAATTCAAAGAAAAATAAGCTGTTGATTAAATATAACTTAAGTTTGCAGAAGATCCTTTTAAGTTATTTTTCTTTCATATCATATAAAAGTGCATGTAGTTAAAAACAAAGGGACTTTTTACAGTCAAAGAGGACAATTATAACAAGTATCGGTACTTACATATTATCACAACCATATTGGTGATGTTATATGGAACGAAGCATATGGTTGCTAATTCAATGGGTATGACACATGCGAAATTGGGGTTGGCAACTTGGCAATTATCTTGAATGTTGGCACATTATTATGTTAGTACATTAGTACCCAGGTATCTTATATATATTATACTGTGTTTCTTAAATTAGAATCTTTTTTTTAATCTAGTTTTCACATCTCCTTATCTATACATTTTCTTACTTTCTCGAGTATACTTAGTCCATACATTTTTTTAGCTCTTTTGAATGCTGATATTTTAAATAAAGTTATTTCTGTTAATTTTTTAAAAATTTTTTGGTTAAATATAACTTATAAAGCATTTTTTTTCAGAGCCTCAGAATTGACCCATGTGATGTATCGTATGGGACTTCTATCTGTTTTACTGTCAAAGGCAAAGAATGGTACATTCTTTTAATTAGTAAATGACTAATAAAAAATTGTATTTAGGATGCAATTTCTGTTACTGGGCATAAGTTTTATTTATTTTTATTAGCATCTCAAGTTATTGCTGTGACCACAGTTATTTTGCTAAAATTAATGATTTAATTATACTATATTTTTCCCCTTGGAAATGTAACATTGAATTGTATGTGCAATTTTGGTTACCTTTATTAATATCATGTATTTCCTGAGATTCAAAAGTGGATTTATAATGCTTCTTGTTGCAATAAGTTCTTAAATATTATTTCTGTTCTAGTGTATTATCTTAGCAAATATATATGGGTCATAATGATTTTTTGCAATAATAATTATTCGGATGCCATTTTTATGCTAGTTAGATTTTTTTTTTGACAAAAAATATTTTTTTTAATAAAAATTCTTAAAGTACATTTCAAGTTTAACAAAAATAGTGATTAAATTAGCTGCTGCTTTTATTATTTAAAAATATTGTGGTAACTTTAAAACAGATACATCTAGTAAAATTCTCAAAATTCTACTGTTAGATATAATTTTTTTGAGAAATTGGTATTATTAAGATTAAATTGTCATAAAAATAAGGATACATTTTTGCTATTAAATAAGGAATTTGACACTTTTTACTTGGTCAGCAAACAATATTATAATGAAATTATATTCATTATAAATAAAATTATATCATAAGTTTTCAATAATTAATTTGATTGCCTATATGAATATTTACTTTCTGTGTTATTTATAACTAGTATATTTTGTTTTTAAACTAAATGAGAGATATATTATCAATGATTTTTAAAGCAATTTTTTGTATATCATTGGTATTAAATGAATCATTTTTTATAATTTTAGGAAGTACAATTGGAATAATGATTACTGCTTCTCATAACCCTGAGGAGGATAATGGAATTAAATTATGTGATCCTTCCGGAGAAATGATTGATAAAGAATGGGAAAATTATGCAACTGATTTAGTAAATGTTAGGTTAGTTATATAGTAATAAAGTATGATTTTTTAAAAATAATTTTTTTTCACACCATTCAGAGTAAACATTATTTAGATGGAAAAATATTCATAATAATAATAATAATAAAACACATTTTTACTGTATATCTTTTTTTCCCAATTTGTTTTCATGTATTTTTTTATAATTTATAGTTATTGTCGTGTATGACAAAGTGCAGAAGTTTGCACTTGTCATAATTGACAGTTGCCAGAGCTCTGAGAGGTTGGACTTCTGCTCGTTTAAGTCACCTTTACGACATGCATGAGCTTAGGTACATTGGGACTATTCTACTCGGTCTCTACACGGAAGACTATAATGATATCTTTTTAATACCTGATACCAATGATGAGTTAATTTTGGTGAAATTGTATTTGGTATTCTTGGAAAATTGTCAAAAAATCTGTTAGGAAGCTTAGTATGCCTCAATTAGGCTTAATCAGCTGCATAAAGAAAAAAAATTTTGAAGCTTGAATATTTTTGGCTGTTCAATTTCTTTTTGGGCAGCATAAAATATACTAGAGATGATCACTGGAAGGGGTGATAACTTGATAAACAAAAATATAACGTTTATAATAGCTCATTAATTTTACGATCAGTGCGTTACGACATACGTTTCGCCATTTTATAACAAAATTATAATTTATAATTTACACATGCTTATTAATTTACATCTGTAATGGATCCAACAATGTCCCCTGTTGGACGTAGTGATAGATTCTCAATCTAAATATAATCCTAAGGCTAGCAGCATCTAGGCTGTTTTGTAATAGTCATGTAACACGTTATCCATTCTTTTTTTTTCTATTATTTTCTGTGCTGTGATGTCTGTAAATAAATGTAAAATATATAATGTTATCACTGTTACACATCATTGATTTAATATACATTCTTATCTTTCAGATGTTTTGTTTGTTTTATTGAATTTTAGTTCTAAATAGTTATTCTATATTTAAGTATATTATTGAATATTCAGGATAATTCCTTTAGAATTTTATGATCTTAAATTAAGTCTTTGTTAATTTTTTGCTGAAATTCTAAAAAATGTTAGTTTTACTTATTAATTCAATATATATTTTTTAATATAGTGATGATTCTCTCCCTGATTCTTTGAGTATGATTACCTGTTCAAGTGGTATTAACTATGATGTACCTGCAAATGTATACTTAGCAAGAGATACTAGGTAGAAATTTGTAATCTTTATATTGAATTTGTAATGCCTTTTTTTAATTATATATGCAGTATATTGAATTATTTAATACCTTGTATTTTTTACACAGTACACCAACTATATTTTTTCTCCTGAATTTTAATTGATCCATGTATTACTACTTTTTTCTCTTGTTTCCGTTGTATACAATGCTACATATATATAACATTAGTGGTGTATGGAGGAGGGAATCCATACGACTTAGATTTCTCCAGTTTTATTAAATATATTTTTTTAAGTCTCATTTCTGTCTACAATTCAACAAATCATCAAAATTTAAACCTTTTTCCTAAATAAAAATTTTGCTCATAACTCTGTTGTTTTGAGATATTTAGGCTTTAGGAAATTTGATAAATTAAGAAATACTTGTTGTTTATGTATAAATATCAGTGTTAATTAGGCACTTTTTAATCTCTTAGACTTTGTATTGTTCATTATATGTCACTACAAAAACATTTTAAAAATTCTTACTTTAAAAATTTATACTTTACTTACTTAAACTTTTTACAAAATAATTGTAAAATTTTAATTTACTACAAATCATTATGATCAATTTAAATATTTAGTTTAATAACTCCATTAAACTCATTGAATGCAACACTCCACTCCCATGAATAAAACTTGTCTACTTTTGCCCCTGATCTAAATTTTTCTGTATAAATAAATAACACACTTTCAAATTTAAAACCCATTCAAACAGGTGTGCCTCAGGGCTTGCATTTATATCCACTTTCTTTAATATTTACATTAATGGTATTACTACCACAAACAAATGATATGGCTGCTCTCCGCCAACATAAAGAACTGGCATAAATTGCACATATGTTAAACTGATGCCTCACTCGTCTGGAAAATCAGTTTTCTGAGTGAAGAATTGAATTAAATGAAACACACACACAAGCAATTTGACGATATGCAGCTTTAACTCATGTAATTGATTAAGAAGGACAAAATATAATTATTAAACATGTCCTCAATACTCGAATGTTCAAATTGAAAACTCCACAAATTTTGTCCATAAATGAAATGGAAAAATACACTTTCACATTAAATTCTCATTGGCCACATCAAATATGATTTATCTGCGAGTTCTTCTAAATTACTACTTTTCTTAGTTACCATTTTTTTTTTAGCTACACATTTTTGTGGTACTATTTATTTATCACCAAATTTTTACACCTTCACATTTTTTTGGTCCCAAACTTTTAAAAGCAGGTATTAAAAAGCATTATGACACCCAATCAAGATCTTTTTTTTTTATCAGATCTTTTTTTTTTCTTATTAGCATCTTAAATTAAGATTCTATCTATTTTTGGAATTTTCTGTTTTTTTCAGATTGGCTAGGCTTGTTCCACCTATTGTCCTGATAAATTTATTTAATCTTTCTCTCTATTTTTAAAAGTTATTTCAAAATGAAATACCAAGGTGAAAATTTTAAAACAAAGTTCTTTCTCATGTTTAAAAGTGATAATACTCTAAAACTGATTTTAAATTAACACTGGGTAATTGAGAATTTTTCACAACCATCTAAAATGTAATGAAGGGAGATTAGAGCCCAACACACCTAAGTGTTCTAATAAATATCCTAACTGTTATAATGCTTTTATCATTATGTATAATTGCTTTATATTCAATTATTGCTTACATTTTCGAAATTTTGAATCATTTTTAATTTACTGTATAAGCTATTTAAATTAATATATGATGTTCTGTTTTGCATGATTTTTTTGGGGGTTAAAAAAAGTTTTTCAAATTAATTTATAAACGACAATTTATAACGATCCAAAATTGCAGTTCAGATTCTTATTGTTGAAAGTACATTTCATTTTGAATATGTTAATCTTCCTATTAGGAAAACCATAAAGAAATACAAAAGATGAAAAAACTTGCCTGATATAAATAGAACCAGTGCTTGTTTTAGTGTAGAAACACTTACCCTAAAATAGTATGATATACTTTGTAAAAATAAAATACTGTATTTTCAAAAATGTTCTTTTAATATGTTTAAAACTATAAAAAGATTCTTGGAAATCGTCCTTCTAAAATACCAAAAGTGTGCTTATTGAATTCTAATGTAGAATATAACAATTATAATACATTTAAAAATATTACTAATCGATGCCAGACATAAATTAGCTGAGAAATATGAGCAAGTCCTGTAATCTCCCCTTGATATTAGATGTGCATATTCGAAACTCTTTCGGAGCATCTAATTATCTCTATATTGTTAAAATTTACAAAGTAAGTTTCATATTCTCTTTCAAATATGACTCATTTAAAAATAACTTCATGAAATTATTATTTATTTTTTAGGAAGAGTAGTGAATTTTTAGCAAAAGCTGCTATAGATGGTGTAAAAGCTTTGAATGGAGAAGTCAAAGATTTTGGTATGTTTTAAATAATTACTAATGGATATTTTCTCTTCCCTTGATATTAATAAACTATTGAAACAAAATTTTACCAATGATTTTTAAATTAATAAATCATTAAAGAAACGTTTCCTATTAGGCATTGAATCATTTTAAAAACATTTATTATAGTTATTTATGGGAGGACATTTATAAAAAATAATGTTTTTATGAAAAATATGCATTAATGAACTTTATTGCTCGCAGCATTAATTTTAGGCTTTTTATAAAAGAAAGATCAGTTTTAAATTGATTTTTTAAAAGAAATTGTGAGTCTTTATTAGATTAATGTTGATATATTTAACATGAAATTATTAAAAGCAAAATGGAATATATATCTTTTAACAAGATCTCAATTTTTGTGGGTTTTTTTTCCTTACATTATGAGGAAACAATTGCAGTTATTCATAGAAACAGTGTTTGTAATGTTTAATCTCTGTCATTTAGGAATTATATATAAAAAATAACTTTTTTATAACTCTGTAAATGTTTTTTACACATATTTTTATATCAAACTTTAAATCTTTTTATTTTTCAGAAGTATTTTTTAAATGAATTTAATTTATACTTTTAAAAGTAATTATTGGTTTTATTTCAGGAACTGTTTTGTCAAATAGCAAAAAAAAAAATTAAAATTCATATCTAAAGAAGTAAATTTAAAATATTCGATCTCTTCATTTTAAATGTGGTTTTAATTTAAAGAAAGTATTCTTGACAAATAATTATATGGTTGTGGTAGAAAATTTATTTAGGGAAACTAAAAACTTTATTACTATGGATACATTTTTTCACGGATTTTGGTAATTATATAATGTTTTATAAGCAAAACCTTTTTAGTACAGCATATGTGTATGCATTTTAACTTGATACATGTTATATTATTTGTGAATAAGAAATAATTTTAAAATTGGTTTAATCAGAAATTCTACAAAATATAGTGTTGGGCAAAATCAGTTTCTTTGTATATTTTCATTTTATGTATTTAAAAAAAGAGTATTTTATTTGCATAAAAGGAGGTTGAGAGCATTTTTCTTCCTCTCATTTAAGAATGTTTTCATTCATTATATTTTTCAATAATCTTGAATGGGAAGTCTACATCCTTGTAAGGAGTTTTATCTGATTGCTATTTTTCATCTTTCAAATATATATATTTTTTATTTAAATTAATTATATTAATACTTAAATTGCTTTCCATGAATTTGTTGCTAACTTTTTTTATGGTACTTTTATGTTATACTGTCAATCACACAGTTTTGTCAAATCAAAAGACATTTCCGAATACCCCAATATGCAACCAATAGTGGAAATTTGTTCCCACACATGTTTAATACAATAAAAATAAGATTAAAACCATGATAGCATTTGGCAATGTCTTTTGAATGGGTAACATATTATTTGATGCTTTGTATTCTCGAATCAACTGTCATATGTTATATTTGGCTATGATATACTTGGCTACTTTTTGGAAAATGTTATGCTTGTAGTTGTCCATGTACAACCAAAATAATAATAATTAAAAATGTATTATTTAATTTTCTTTCTTATTTAGGCTTGTTAACTACACCACAATTGCATTTTGTTGTTTATTGTAAATCTCATCCAGAATATGGAACACCAACTCCACAAGGCTATTATAAAAAACTCTCAAGTGCCTTTAATTCATTGATAGTTGAAGGAAAGGTTTGAGGATTTTCTAAATTGACTCTTAAAGTAGATTTACCTAAGTAGTAATTTAACCTTGTGTTTATTATAAATTTTTAAAAAAACCCCCTTTTCTTTTCAGAATAAAGCTAAAAATTATATTCCTGAAGTATATGTAGATGGTGCCAATGGAATTGGAGCTTTGAAACTAAAAGAGCTTCAAACTTATATAGATAAGCTTCAATTTAAGATATTTAATGATGGGTCAACAGGTGTGCTGAATTATAAAGTAGGTGTAAATGAATGTCTCTCATATTCAGTTTTTCATTCATTTTGACAAGTAAGATACTACTTGTCTGTTATTTGTATGTTTTTCTAAAAATTTGAAACAAGAAGTAACTATAAAGATTTTATTTTAATGTTTTCTATTACCAAATTTTTTTCTGTTTCTTTGCTTGTTAGTTCAGTTTTTCCATATATTAATTGAATGTTTTTAAAGTAAGATTTATAGGAGGTAATTTAAAGTCATTGTTTGCATATATATTTCAAACACTTTTTGGGGTTTTTGGGTTTTTTCATATTTTAAAATTTTCCCTTTCTCTCCCCATGTTTTTTTAAAATTATATCCTTTTAAATCCCTATACAGTATTTAAAGCTATATTAACTGTTACAATTTGCATGATTTGCAGATGAGAAAACTAGAATTGTAAAACAAGATTTTTATTTTACGTTGTTGCAGTTTTAAATTTCTCATTGATGACTATTTTGTTTTCATTTTAATTCTTAGGAATTGATCCGTGTTTCAAAATTTAATTGTTATTAATACAATGAATTTTTTTTCTGAAAGCTTTTTATTTCAAGTAGATTATACCCTATGTTGCCAAGTGGTCATAGTTGCAAACTTGTGGTCAGTGTTATTTATTTTTTTTTTGAGCCTTGGTGCCACTAAAGGCCTGCTGTGTATAGAGGATGATGTACATTAAATTTATTGAGGCTCACACACACACACACACAAAGTTCTCATGGGCCGATGTGAAGTTTTTGAATAAAGGGACCAACTTTTTCCCTCCATGTCACTTTACCCTTTAAAAATTTCGGTAAATTGCCAAAAGCCCTTGTGTTGTCTAGAAATGCAATATTAGGAAATATTCAAATCAATACTAGAAATTTAATATATGTAATTTAAATAACACATTTTTCATGAATAGTAATGTTAATGCAAAAAGTAAACAAAATATATATTGATTTTTGTAAGAATTGTGAAATAAGGCTTAAAGTGAAATAAGGTATAGTGTAAGGTAAGGTGTGAAATAAGGTATTCCTCCCCCCTCGGATGCATTACTGTATTTAAGTGTGAACGAGTATCTTGGTAACAAAAAAGTGTTAAACAAGAATATGTTAATTCTGAAAAAGAATTAAAATTTTTAAAACTTATTAAAGATCTTTTTTAATCTTTTTAAATTAGATTTTATATTCCTTTTTTGACCCAATTTTTAAGAATAATTTTTTTCCAAAAATAAAAAATTTCATTTTAATTTCTTTTTTTATTTATTTCATTAATATGGGTGCATAGAATTTGTTAGCATCTTTGCAATCTGATATTATATGAGTATCTTTCTCAAAAATGTTTAATGTTTAAAACTGATTTGTAGAGTGTTGCATATTTAAAATTTTTCTAAAGGAAAAAGATTTGTTTTTGTTTTTTCTCTATTATGTATCCTTTCTACTACCCAGAGATCCAAAGGAATAATAACTATCTCATTGAATATCTATTGAATTATTTTAAATTTCTAAAGTAACTAATTATGGTTTGCTTTATGTAATATTAAATTTAAATTATGTATTCTATATTTGTTAACTATTATCTCTTTTGCTGAATTTGTTTTATAATGTAACCTTTTTTTTCAGTGTGGTGCTGATTTTGTAAATATTAGTCAGCAGCCTCCTGAAGGTATTTTTTTTTTCAAATAATATTTTTTTAAATATATTTTGTGTGTGTTTTTCTTAAAAAAATAATATAGTTTGCTATAATACAAATTAATAACATAGTGAGTCTGATAAATATGACAACTGAGAAATGTTTTGTGTATGAAAGTAAACTTGAATACCAAAATACAACATATAACGTGCACCGCTGTATAACACACACCTATATTTTTGAGCTGCAATATTTAATTTTAGGTATATTCACCACATATTACACCCCTTTTTTTTTTGCCAAGAGACCTGAAATGTACGTGTGCAATGCTCTTATGTTTTGAAGTCATTTATTCGAGTTTATTTCAAGCATTTGAAAAATAGAATGCTTCTAGAACTACAACCCTTTAAGTTCATAAGAATATTTCTTTTAAATAAACAGTATTTATATAGATATATGTAGAAGTCTAATTTTTTTCTATGTTTATCTTTTCTTTATTTTTATAGCTCTCCTTTTTATACCAGGCATATAATGTGCACCTGTAAATTCCAAGCTTATTTTTTGTGATAAAAGTGCACGTTATATGCCAGTTTTTGTCTTACATATTTGCTAGGGGATTTACATCATAATATTTTAAACTCTTTTTTTATATTGGTTGGTTCCACTTAAGGTTACTACAAGATATGTATATATGACTCCAATGGTCTGAAGGAATTATGATCCTTATTCATTATACTTTATTTTTATGAAGACAAATTTAAAAAGAAGTGTTGTTTTCATATACTTGCAAATATTTCTGTAATAATTCATTCATACAGTCTATTCATCTACAAGACCCTCTATCTTACTGCACTTCTTGCTTCTTTTATAAAAATGTTTCATTGAATTTTTGAAGAAATTTATTTTTCACTAATAGATGTAAGATTTAAGTCTTCTTTAGTTATAATGAAATTTTATTTTTAAAAATGGTAGTAATGTTTTTTGAGAAAATTATGGAAATGTTGTAAAATTATTATATTAAAAAATATTATGAGAAATTTGACAAAATGCTTTAATGCATGCTTTGTAGGAACTTAATTTATTAAAGATATTTAAAATATATTTAGATTTAAAATGGGGAACTGTTCTTAATTATTTTCTTTTTGTGGTAAAAAATGATTGTGAAGGGAGATACCTTTTTAGTCAAGCAAAATTAGCAGAAACTCTTATTTTACATACAAATTTTTCACTCTTGTTTGTCTTTTATTTTTTTGTTACTGCTTTTTTAATGACTGAGGGTTACCTTTTTATACCCACTGTTTATATAGCATTACAAAGTTAAGTTTTTTTTTTTGTGAGAAACAATGAATTAATATTAAAAATTAAAATATCTGGTTTGGTGGTTCAATATATTTTTTAGTTTGAAAGACACTTTTCTTTTCATTTCATAGAATTGTTGATTAATAGAGAGCTTAAATGAATGAGAGGAAACTATTTTTTTTAAATAAAATATAAACCAATTCATTTCTTTTGCTAGGTTGTGAAGTAATCAGTGGAAAGAGGTATGCTTCATTTGATGGAGATGCTGATCGTGTAGTTTACTTCTATAAAACTGGAAATGGCAATTTCCATTTATTAGATGGTGGCAAAATTGCAGCATTGGTTAATATACGAAATCTCTTTTATTAATTTCATTTTTATTTAAAAGACAAATCTTTCAAATAGTTTTGATTTAGTAATATTTTACAATTCATTATTTTAATGTAATTTTAATTTCCTTAGAAAACTTATGGATTGGGATTAAAATCGGTTATCAATCGGATAAAAATGTATAACATATAATTAACATAGAGAAATTTTTTCTTAAAAACTATTAAAAATAACTTTTAAATGTTGAATGAGTTTTTTTAAAAAATCCAAAAATGCCATATATTAGAGTAAAATATTTTTGGGAACATGAATGGTTTTACAAACAAAAGGTAAATAAAATCTGATATAATTCTATGTATAATTAAGTTTCACTTCTTTCCAGTTAATTATAGAGACATGGTGTGGTTTATAAAAAAATTCTTTGATTTAATGGTTTTTACAATTTTTTTTTGTGCTCGTAATCTATGTATATGTGTTATGTAAAACAGTTTATATGCTCAAAATGCTAAAAAAAACCAAAAAAAACATATATATATATATACAGAAAAATTTAAAACGTTATGAAGTGCTTTTAAAATCCTTCTCCTCCTACAATAATTGATGTACACACATGAAATTTGATTAATATATACAGAAGTTCTTCGTATTATATATAAAAAAAAAGTCGGTATAACATGATTGATATTTGCAAAATGAATGCTTACTGAAAATTCCATAATTCAACTAATTTTTATAAAAAATAAGTCTTCCTGTGATTTAAAAGTGCATACCAACTTTTGTTACTTATACTAATAGCAATAGGCAGAAAAACATCAAAGGATTTGACACAATAGAAAGATAGCCTTAGCATTTTAAATGAAGAAAAACTAGTTATTTTTTTTTCTTTTTGTGATAAATTAGTTTAAAGTTTTTATTTGCTGTTGTGGAGTATGTATAAAAACAATCATAAAATCTATCATAACTCCTAATTTTTTCAATTTAGGGTTTTCAAATTTTATGAGATATAGAAAAATATATAAGGTAGAGTTTAAGCTAAAAACATTTTATTTGAATTTTTGAATGATTTTTGTCGATTGAATCATACTGTGTCCCCTTTAGTCATAAATAATCTTTTTGTACCAGTGGCGTATCTAGTCTTGAGTGGGTCCTGTATCAAAGTTTCTTGGGAGGGTCCCTTCTAGTGGCCCCTTACCATTTAACGATTTTTAGTTTACGTGTCTTAAGGCCCCCAGAGCTTGGGGGCCCTGTATCATTCATGCGGCTGATACAGCAGTAGCTATGCCCCTGTTTTTTACTAAAATAAATAACCAACAATTATGGAAGATATTGTAAGGCATAAGATAACTCAAATTCTAATTTCCAGAATTAATTTTTGCACAGAAACGACATTAATTTACTGAACTAAAAAGTTGGCTTGAGTATTTTCGGTAACTAAAATTATTTGATTAAAAAAACAATTTTATAGTTGTAAACTTTTAAATCTCATCACAAAAATGTCAAAAGTACAAACTGTTATTTTTTTTAAAAAATTACTCTTTAAGTTAGAAAATAAGCTGAAATAAAAAAAATGTTTGTCTTTTTAATATTTCTTATAAATAATTTGAATGTTTAATTTTTTTAATGTTAAAAATACTTAATATATAAAAAATAGAATATATTTGATGGTTACATTAGTCATTAAAGGAAGCACCCAGTCCCTTGTAATTCATAGACAATTTATATTTTCACACAGACACAGGTGTTTTTTTTTTTTAAATACTTTTCCCCTTAATTTGTTTATTTTATTCTTATAAAGTCATGTTATTATTACAGGTTGCAAAATTTCTTAAAGATCTTGTTCAGGTTACTGGATTGAATCTTAGTATGAGAGTTATACAGACAGCTTATGCAAATGGTAGTTCAACAAAGTATACAGAAAATGAACTGGTATAATCTTTATTTAAAAAATTAGAACTTTTCAACTATATACTCCATTTCATATACCATTTTGAATACTTAAAAAATCAATATTTTTATTTCACAGAACATACCTGTCGTTTGTGTCCCTACTGGTGTCAAATATTTGCATCATGAAGCCTTAAAGTATGATGTGGGGATTTATTTTGAAGCAAATGGACATGGAACTGTAAGTGCTATTTAAAATTCGGATATTTCTTTTCATGTATTGATTATATATTTCTTTTAATTTAATGAAGTATCAATGTATACTTTTTAGTTTAAAACATTTTTCAGCATCAAAATACTGTATTTATCTGAATAAGAATTTGTAAGAATATACTGTATTTATTCGAATCTGAGCTGCACTTTTTTCCCAAAGTTAATGCTTCTTAAAATTGGATGCCGCTTAAAATCGAAGTGGGAAAATTCGTTGGATGAAAACATTGAACATGATGACATTTAGATGCAATTACAGGCTTAAGAATGTATTTAAAATTAATTATTCACTTCTCATCCTTTTCTATTAAAAAATCTTTTTTTTTTAAATTTGTAAATATCAGCTATTAATAAACTTTTTTGCATGTGTTTTTTTTTTTTGTTTTTTCACAAAAAATTGTTGAGAATTTGAGGTGCAGCTTAGATTCGAATAAATATGGTACTTAAAATAGTATAAATAATTTCCATGGGTTTAATTAATTACATAATTTATTGATAATTCAGTTTTTAAAATTTAAACTACATTTATTCAAAATCAGGTGTATGAATTCTTCATTCTTATATATGAGCAATGATTATTGAAAAACAATACAAATAATTAGAAATGTAATAAGGCAGAAGGAAATAAATTACGAAGTTCCTGTAGCAATTCTTTCTCGTATCATCTAAAATAGTGTAATTAACTCACCATAAAATCTGGCATATAATGCGCACCTATACTTCTAAACTGCAATTTTTAATTTTTAGGTATATTCACCATATAACATACACTCCCTTTTTCATGAAAAACCTGAAATGCCATGTGCGTAGTGCTCTTATGTTTTGAAGTCATTTATTCGAGGTATTATTCTAAGCTTTAGAAAAAAATAGTATACTTCTAGAACTACAACACTCTAAGTTCATAAGGAATGTCATTTCCTTTAAATAAACAGTATTTTGATATATTTAGAAGTCTAATTCTTTTCTATGCTCATCTTTTTTTTTTATTTTTAAAGCTCTCATTTTTATACTCGGTGAATAATGCGCAGAAATTTCGATTAAAATCAGATTTTTTGTTTTAAAAGTTTACGTTATATGCTGGATTTTATGGTAATTGTTTGTTTTTCCACATTTAAAAATTTAAAACAGATAAATTGAGAAATCAAGGGGATTACATTTTCTAGGAAACAGTTATTGGTGAATAAAAACTGTTTTATTATAGAGAGCAGATAAAATTACTGGCTTAATATTAGTTCATTCCATTTAAAATTGGTTGGATTTAGCTGGACATTGCCAGCTAAATCCAACCTATTTAACCCAACCTGTCCAATTTAGTATTGCCAGCAAATACTAAATTAGATAAGTTTTTATTTAAAGAAACCAAACAATACAAACAATTAATGTTTAATTCTGAGAAATAATTTGGAGAAATACCATCTCAATTATATTTTTGATTTTGACCATTTTAAAAAAAGGGATTCAAATGGGGATATATATGCAATAAAAATGAGAGAAAAAATATTAGGATTTTTCCTGTACAATTAAGAGCTGCTTTATTTTATTTTCTATTACATTACCCACCAGCTTTTTTTTATTGCATATATTTTCTTTTAAATACAAATAAAAATTCATGTTTTTCTTAAAAATAGAAAATAAACTAACATTTTTAGAATGTTTTTCAATTGTTCCATAATACAAATGATTATCTTTGGCTTTATTTTATATTTGTAAAATCATTTTTTTTTCGTATATTTTCAGGTTGTCTTTAGTGAAGATGCTAAACTGCAAATAAGAGAAATTGCATCGAGCCCCAAGTATGATTAAAAATATTGTTTTTATGTTTAATGGCCAATTTTTTTAAATTTTGAATGTGTTGAATGGATTGACTAAACACAATGAAATAACAAAAGCTGTAATGTGACAAAATATCTATCTTGAAAAAGAAATTATCTGATATCTGGATTTATTCCTCTTATTTTTTAATAATTTTTGATATTCATCCGGGAAAACATAATATAATTGATTTATCTAAAGATTTTGAAAAATTATTAAGAAGTAGTTGTAAGTTTTGTTCCTAAGTTTTTTTTTTAAAAAAATTTTTCTAGTTGAATCTATATTTAAATATTTTTATTTTGTATGCTCACAATTAGACTAATTAAATTACCATTGAAAATCTCTTATTTTATATTAATATTCAATTAACATGCAAACAATCACATTTTTTTTTTTATCTTAAATAAACTGCCACATGTTTTGAAAGAATATAAAATTTTTGTTTCTCTTTTTTTTTTCTTTATCATAAATAAATTTCAATTATTTTAAGTAACATATTTTTCAAACTTAAAAATTATTTTGTGTAGAATTGAAATAAAATATCTGTTTTGGAATTATTTAGATTAATGTATGGTATATTGTTGTGTCATTTTTGTTCAATTTACAATTTTAAAGTGTTATATTTTATATGATTTTATGTTTAAATTAAATGATTTGTTACTGAATTTTTATCAATTTCTCGTACATTTTTTTAGCTCTAGTTTAGCTCAGAAAGCAGCTGCCAAAAAGTTACTTTCAACAATGGATGTTATAAATGAGGTAAAGTATAAATTATTCAATGCATTTTTAGTATGATTTTTTTTATTTAAACAAAAATAAAACTAATCACTTGTTTTTTGAAGCACACATTTAAAGAGATATTTATATTATTTGAAATTAGTTTAAATGTTAATAAGTGAAAATGCTACTTTGTCCAGGCATAAAAGCTGATTTATAAATTTAAAATATTGAAGGCTTTTTAAGAAGTTCATTTAACAAATGTTATTTTAAGATAAAACTTATTTTGTTTTTTATATCTTTCATTAAATTTTAGTCATGTTATAGATATAATTACAAGTCTCATAGACAATTTGTAATATGTGCATGCAATTAAAAATGCATTTAATTGTTTATTTGTTAAAAAAATAACAAAAAATGCAAATTTCAGGTTTTTGTTATATTTTTGCATCAATAAAAATATGATATATCTATATTAATTTCCAATGATTTTTATGAAATGACAAGATATAAAAGTATTTAAACTGTTATGTTTTTAAAATTGAATAAAAGTTAATATAGTAAAAGCAATTAAATAACTAAAAAAAAAAAAAATATGGAATTTATTTTAAAAAAATTAACAGTTATAAACTACATTATTTAACCAAATAAGCAACATTAAATGACATATCTTCTTCAAAATATTTAATGAATATGTATAGAATACTAACACTAAACCTACTGGCATTTTATACATCTTCTTTCTACCAATGGTATTCAAAT
Organism: Trichonephila inaurata madagascariensis; assembly: GCA_019973955.1. Classification (NCBI taxonomy): domain Eukaryota; kingdom Metazoa; phylum Arthropoda; class Arachnida; order Araneae; family Nephilidae; genus Trichonephila; species Trichonephila inaurata. The sequence continues at coordinate 117,219 of BMAV01019896.1, forward strand.
GACAGCTTTTCCAAATAAATATTATATTCTTTTCCAGTTTATGATAAATAATGCATAATTTATCATGGACAGTAAAACACAAAATAATTGTCATGTAATAATTAGAAAACTTTTATTTGATTTTATTTCATTTTATTTTGGGATTTTAGGCATATGCATTTTTTTGAAGAAAGAAACTGAAAAATTGCATTTTACTTCAGTAATTTACATACATACTGTTATTCAAGTTCAAATTAAATTTATTCCTCTTCACAGTTTTTACATTTTTATCAATAATGCGCTCCTTACTATGACCTTTACAAAATTTTATTTCACATATTCTGTTGGCCTAATATGTCTCTGAAAATAGTATGAAGCAGGGATTTTCCAGGTTCAGAACCTTCTTGAATTTTTTGCCAAATAGTTCCATCAATTAAAGTTTCAATATTTTGATCATTCTCTTTCTCTTCATGTTTGTCTTCAGAACAAGAGAACTATCTCGTTCTCTTTTTGATCTATTATGTGGATTCACAATGTTCTCTTCCTCATTATCTGTATTGAATTGCTCCGTGTACAATACACCATTTATATCATCCTCACATCATAATTTTCTTTTTCTGTTTTAGAGCATAGCTTGCTTTTATTTTTGCTTTTTTTATTTCTCCCAACAATTTCCTCTGAATAGACATTTTAGAGGTATATTTTGAATTTGTGTTTTTGACATTTTATGGAATATTCTTCCTTGCTTTTTTTCTTTTGCCCAAATTTTTACCCTATTTTATTTAAATGCCCAAAATTTTTGTAGCCTTTATTTATTGAAAAATGTTTATATTTGTTCATCCCATTTAAAAAAAATCATTCCTATAAAAAAATTTAAAAAAACCAAAAAAATGTTTACTTTGGAAAATGTTTGAAAAAGAAATATAACAAAATGAATTTTAAAACTTTAGTTTATGCATTTGCAATTTTATATTCAATACTAAATATTTTCATTAGTGTTGTAGAAATATTCATATATTAAACTGAACTGAACTCAGCGGCACCACAGCCCATGAGGTCAGGCCATGTGTTATCTCATTTTTGTGAATAGGCACGGGAGCATATGAAATGTTTCGTTAAAGGGTCATCTGACAAAAAAAACCCTTTGTTAAATTCCCGGGCCTTGGTCCTTCCCCCAATTAAAAGGGATGAAAGGCTGAATGCCCCTTGCCCCTGCCGGGGATTAAACCCTGGACTTGTGGCGTGGAAGTGCACTACCACTCAGCCGCTAAAAATTACAAAAGTATTTTATATTTAATTTTTGACAAAATGAAATCACATATATTCAAAAATGTTTATCACTCATAAAAGAAATATTCTTTGTAAATGAATAGTTGTAAAAACAGGTCTTAAAAATAATATTATAATGGAATAACTTTCTGGAAATTAAAAAAAAATTAGGCTTTGTATGTGTGTGTGCATGTGTGCATAGATTCAAAAGAAGAAAAAATAAGTACTATGTTAGCTAAAATAAGTTAAAAATTCAATTTGATAATTTGAAAAAAAAAAAAGATTGAAAAATTTAGAATTATTAAAATTTGAAATCAATATCATGATTTTATGTAATTTTTCAATTTGATTAAATTGATAATGAATTATGTTTGTTTAGCTAATTTTTATACTCTACTCAAGAAACAAATTTTATACACAAGAATAATTTTATGTACAATTGTTGTCTGTAAAAGTATTCTATATACAAAAGAATATCAATTACATTATTTGAAAAATTAAATTCTAATTTTTTTCTCTCTTTCTCAGGCTGTTGGAGATGCTATTTCAGATATGCTTCTTACTGAAATCATACTTTATGATTTTGATTGGGATATCAGTGATTGGGATTCTATTTACACAGATTTTCCTAACAGACAGCTCAAAATGAAGGTACTTAAATGTAATTACGTTTTTGTATCCTTTTTTAAAAATTTGTACATCATGTGAACATTTGATTTCTTAATGGTGATTTAAAATTAAATTGTTTATTTTTAAAGGATTTGTAAATTTTTTCCTTATTTTTAAAAAATTATTTGCTTATTATTTGAAATTCTAATTAAATCTTTTACATTAAATATATTTATAAATAATATGTAATAAGTGTTGCATATAAAATGAAGTGTCACATACAAGATAAACAGTTTTTAGGCATTTTTTAGTTAACTGAGGACACTGCCTACTAAATGAATACTTTTAGACATGACTCATAAAATATGTTCAGCTGAAAGCAATTTACTGTTAATTGTTATTAATTTTACTAAATTACTACTGAAAGCCATGTGGAGAGTGACATGATTGCAGTATATGAGTTGTCCTAGTTGCAAGCTCGTTTCCGATATTGTTTCATTTAAATCACTGGTTTGTCCTGAAATCACTAAAAACCTGTTATATATTGGAACTGTTGCTCATTAAGTCTGTTTAAAAGAAAGATATTCATGTTTGAGTGGTGGGGAAGTTTGGATAGGAGGATACAGGACTGGTGTTGTCTTCATCATGTCCTTAGTTTAAAATTTTAAGACCAATCTGTGTTATAACCCTTATGTTGTCTCCAAGTGTAATGTTAGTAAAACAGCAACAGAATATGTTAGAAAAAATTTGCAGCTGATTATATTTCATCTGGTGCTGTGAGCAAAATTTGAGGATTTACTGCTGTCATTTGGCTAATGGGAAAAGTATTAATTTTTTTCTTTTATTTGTGCATTTTTTGACAATTTTATTTTAATAAAAAGTATTCTTATTAATTACATTTAGATTAATTATTAGTTTAATTGCATTTTAACTATATTCATATAGTTAAAATGCAATTACTGATTTCATCTTGTTTTCTTCTCATTTCTGCATTAATTTTCACTATTTCACAGTTTACGTTTAAATTTTCCAGGTACCTGATCGCAATGTTTTGTCGACTACAGATGCTGCAAGAAAATGTGTAAAACCTGAGGGCTTGCAAGAAGAAATCGACAAAGCTGTTGCAAAATATGAACAAGCCAGATCTTTTGTTCGGTATTGTATTATGGATTTCTGTAGTTAGGTTTACAGTCTTTGGGTAAAATAATATGTAAATTATGTTTCTGAATAATGAGTTATAATTATAAACAGATTTTTGAACATCCATTCACAGATATGTGCCAAGACTTTTCTTATTTTAATTTTCATTGAGAATGTATGTAATACAGATGTCATGGATGGAAAAGATATCTTTTTTAAATTTTTTTAATTATTTGGTGTCCAGAAATAGTTTTAATCACAATTATAATCAATACTTATTTCTAATCATAAATATTTTGGTTGTGATACATTTAGAAAAGATGTTAGTCTTAAAAATTTTTTCTACTTTTTCTTCCTTCAGTTTTGCTTAATTTGTATTTTTGAGGCTATTAGCCTTCTGAAATTAATAATTATTTTGAGATCTTACAATTTTTTTTTTTAATAAGATGTACATGACTTGATGATTTTATATTTTAAATCTGTAATTATCAGCGAATTGAAGTGTTATTTATTGAAAAATGTGCTAAACAATCATTTTTAGTTTGCTTAAATTTTTTCTTTTATTTTAGACCCTCTGGTACTGAAGATATTGTTAGAGTATATGCTGAAGCTCATACACAGGTAATTTAATTCTTTTTTTCTTGTAGTGAATAATGTGAAATAAATGTTTTCTGCATACCTCTGTTATTGTATTATCTATAATATATCACTATTTATATTTTGAATGCTGTATTTTATACTAGAGTGTAATATATTTGATTTGTTTTTTAATCCAGTGCTGTCATTTCTCTGTGTAATAAAGTTACTCAGTTAATTATTAGTTAAAGCAGAAATAATCAAATGTATAATTATCTTATGTTATTAATATTAGGAAACAAATCTATGCAGTATAGTGGTTAGCGACACTGACTACTGTGCTGCAGGGCCTGGGTTCGAATCCCAGGGAAGACATGGATGTTTGTAAATGTATATTGCCTTCGTGGCATGGGGTTACTCTAAACAGTCGTTGAGCTGCAAGTCCTGTTGTGAGGTTGTTGGCAGGGGATGAGAGGTGAGAGGCCCCTGACCCTCCCCCAGGGTGTTCTCCCTCAAAATTGGGGTGGAACTGAGCTAAATCGTACTGTCACCTGTAGGGTGCTCAAGGCTATAGCCAATGACAGGCGTACATCTAGCACCTTATCAAGATGAATTTCGGGGGCCTCGATCTGCCTTCGTCAGACAGGTGGGATTAGCAACAACAAGATTAACAGGAAACAAATTGTTATCAAAAAATTTTAAATTGTAATGTTTTTAAGGGGGAGGGATGTTAATAAGATTTCAAATAGAAGTTTATGCATTTATGTTTCTAAATGTCACTGTTGATATTGTTATTTTAAAAAAATAATTTCAAATTTAATTCAACTAAGCATAATCCTTCTTTTAAATTTGTTAAGACTTCTAATAGTTTCTATAAAATATAAATAAGAAACTTTTCCATACATTTTTAAATATATTTTTCATGTATTAAATGAATCATCATTTTTCATACAAATAGACCCTTCCCTCCACTCCTTGGTAATGCTCTTAGAAATGTTTTGAATCAATTTCAAAATAGAATGGGGGAGTGAAGAGGCTATATCTATATAACACATGCTACTATTTACTTATTAAGCCATACAATGGCATATGAATTGCAGAAAACTTATGTAATTTAAATTTCAGATTGATTTCACCATCTAAAAAATAGTTGTAATTTTTAAAAATTCTACTTTTCAAAAAAATTCGTAAATGTGTACTGAATTTATATAGAATAAAAAATTTTAAGAGCCCAGTTTTTTTTTAAAAACAAGTAACATGAAAATTAAGTCAATTTCTGATTAGGTCAACAAAGAAAATTTTTATTTTATTTTATTTTTATTAAATAATTACAATTAATATAAATATGTATATACATATGACAGAATCACAGTATTAAGTAGCAAAACACCTTTTAAATTACCATTAAAAACTTTTTAACCGCATTAAATTTGTGATTACATTTTTTAATGAAAGTTGTATATAATAGGTAAAAATTTATCTTAAAACCAGTGTAAAAGGAATGCTGATGTCTAACTAGTATGACTATTCAGGTTAAGTTAAATCTTCATCACAAATTTAACAAAAGCTGTTTTATCCACTGGTGCTGCTATCTATCGATGAATAATATCAACTGAAATATATCTCTTAAACTATAATTAATTAAACTAAATTAATGAATTAATATTTGAAAAAACTGTATTAGCATCAAGTGTCATCTGCTACAAGTTTTAAAAAATGTATCTGAACTTGAGTGGATGAATAAAAAGTATTTTATTAACGACTGAAATTTGTGAACAAGATATATATAAATGTGCATAGGGAGAGTGTGAACTAATAGGAATTGGAAAAAAGGGAATAATGAAAGTTATTTAAAAATGTCAAGTACTTGATTTTTAAACCCTCTTACCCTCTGAGGAAATTTGTAAGTGCCACTGTTTTTAATCAGATGCAAGTAGTTATGTAGTATATTAGGAGAAAAGAAAAGGCACACTTTGCCATATGTACACCAGGGAAAGTTGATGCACCAGCTTAGAAAAGTATATATATATGCCCATGCCAGTTAAGGGGTTAAAAATTTACTAGATTAATCTTTTTATATTTTGTATACAATATGAAAAAGCTGCTTATTTTTTCTGCTTCAAAGTTGAATATTGCATTCTCTCACTTTTTTTCAAACCAATTAATGGCTGTGATATAGGTCTTTTTATGTTCTTTATAGGAATATAATGTCTATATTTTTCTTGATTTCACAATGTAGATATCAATTTTTTCTGTACTTTTATGTACTGTTGTTCTGTAGGTAATCAAACTAAAAAAATATTTTTAGAGGTGTTAAAAAACATATTTACATTTATCTATTTGATGGATTTATTAACTCTGATAAATAGTTAAATGCTGTTTAATAATTCAAAAGAACTTATTTGAATGGATTTAAAATAAATTTAAGTGGGCCTAAAAAGTATAGTAGAATTATCAGCTATTCTTATATAAAAATAGGTATAAAATAGAGAGTAATATCCACTTTACTTTTGGCATACAGATTTTAAAAATGAAAATTGTTAGAATTTCTTCTGCTTAAATTGTTGAGAAGTTTGGCTATTTTAATGCATAATTAAATTAACTGATATTCAAATTTTTCACCAAAATTACTTTAATTAAACAATTATCTTAAAATAAAGATTGTAATTGCAAATTTATTTGGACATTTAGTTGTTATGAAATGATCAATATGTATGTTTTTCAATGTTGCTGATTTTGTATTCCAAAATTATATTGGTATTTCTAATTTCAGGAGGCTGCTGATAAACTAGCTGAAGAAGTTGTCTCATTAGTTAAAAGATTTACTGAAAATGTGTGAAAATTAGCAGATGAGGGGAGCGATTAATGAACAGAATGAAAGATTTATTATTTTCCTCGTAGTTTTTTCCAAATTATGAATTATATATGCTTTTGAAACACTATTTAAATAGTTTATGAATCTTTTTTTCCGTATAGGGTGAATTGTATCAAATATCTTTATTTGTTGGACTGTTTAAGAGTTGATTATCCATTGTTTTTAATCAATATATATGAATTTCAGAAATTCTCTATTTTTATACCTGGTGAATAAATCTATATTTTTTCTTTGTTTTGCATTCTTTTCAATAAAATTCTCACGTAGAATGGTACTATTAGGTGCTTGTTTAGTAGCACTCTAATAAATACTCAGCTTGTTGAGTTTTGAAAAAAAATCATAATTCAAACTTTTTGATATCTACTGGAAATTTTATTGTGTGTGTCCATTCGACACCATCAGCAAAACAAGTCTAAAAACATTGTTCAAAAATGCCAAAAATACAGTTTTAAATACAGTTTCGTTACAGTTAACACATGTATAATCGATAGAGATACACAAGTAAAAATATAAAACTGAAATATTAATTATGAGGATTATTTTAAAAATTAACAGTAATTAAGTGCATTTATATAAAATAAGTTTAACATTTATTAGAATAGAATTAGTTTGGATTATATCACACCATGCCATCTATTCTGCTGATTCTGAGACAGGTGCAGCCATCTAGTGAGGAAAAATCTTCACTAAAACTGTCTTTTACAGTACAAAATAATGTCTATAAAAGTATTCACCACAGAAATGCACATTACTTTTAAAGCAAAATCCCCCCCCTCCAAAAAGAAAAGAAATGTTAAAAGAAAGTAGCATAGGAAAGTCATAGGATTGTTGAGGAATATTTTCACTCGGGTATGTGTTGGGAGTCAGGAAAGGGTGTCCGAAATCTTAAAAGTGTGCGATGTCAAGCTGAGATACGTAAGAGGGGGTGCTGTGATCGAAAGTTTAAGAATCTCTGCCCTAAGGCTTATGGCAAAATCGCGAGGGAAATTATACTTTTAGATCAAATGGTTCTTAAACTTTTGATCACGAGGGATCCCTTTATGTATCAGACTGACACGAGCCCCCAAATTTTGAACATTTTCTGACTCCCAACATATGGCTGAGTGGTTTAAAGGTTTCTCAATAGCCCTAAGACTGCCTCTGCTATTTATACTGAATTTTTCAACACTTCTTTTCTTTTTTTTTAAAGAAAACAGTAAACATCTAATTATATATGTATATAAAAATACAGTTGAACCTCTCTATATTGCGAATTTTTCTATGTAGCAAACTTTTTGCTGGAACCAAGAACATTTCACGATTTTCTTAAAGAAACCTCTCAATAGCAAAGTGCATTTTCTATATAACGAACTTTTTCTCTTGTGATTCAATTTTTTCTCTCTCTTATTTAAAGCATTTCTCACGACATTCCAAATTATTTATTCTTTTAACACATTTTATGTCATAAATCTTGAACTGGTTTTATTAAGTGCCTAACTATCCGAGAGTAATATAATTCTGGGTGCTTTATCCAAGAAATACAACCTTTAATTCCCCCTCCACTGTCCAGTTCACTGGAAACATCTTCGATATCCCCTTTCATCCTCCCAAATTGTCCCCTGTCCTTTAACTAGTCTATCCGTTCATTTGTAGTGTTGATCAGCCGTACTGGTAACTTCGTTTCTTGTAGCTCGAAAATGTTAAACGTAAGTGCTTTAGTAACAAAGAAAAAAATTTAATTCTTCAGGAAGTGGATAAAGGCATCAAGAAACTTTCCTTGCAGTTTTTCTTTCTTTTTTAATATTTAAGGCGTGTTTCATCAAATGTTTTGGGCTTAAGGTTTATAATTTGAAAGGTGGAACCTTTAAGAATTTTAAAAAAAATTCTTTTAAAAATTATTAAATTGAATAATTTGTAAAAAATAAAAATTTCACAAATAAAAAATAAATAAATATTTGCAATATGTATACTTATAAATTGTTTTTTTCTTTTTCACAAATTTATTTTATATTTTTAACTTAACAATTTTGTAAGTTATGTAGTTTAAAATTAATGAAAATATTTTGATAAATAAAATTATGTAAAATTGTTATTTGAATTTGTACGGGTTTAAATTTAATTTTAAATCCGTTTTAAAAAAGAAAATTTCTCCCAATACCTCGTTAAAAGGGGGACCCAGTTACAGCCATGTGGTGATTGAGGGGATATGTTAAGGAAAAAAAAATCCCTTTAAATTAAAATCAAAAACCTTTTGCGGAAAAATCGAAAACCATGAGGTTATTTTAGTTTTTTCTTTTAAAAGCTTTTTTGGGGGAATTAATTTTATATAAGCCAATTTCAACAGAAGAGAATTAACATTAATTTTATATTTTTAATACATCTGAAGGGCAATTCACCCTGGCTGATAGTACCCCCTTAAAAAACTTTTGGGGCTTAAAGAAGGTTTAAGTCTAATTGGGTAGGGTTTATGTTCATCAAAGTAATTTAACTTTAATTTTAAAACATCCTATTTTCCAATTGGGGGGCCCGGCAATAAAAATTATGAATTTTTTTAAATTTTAAATGTCCAAAACAAAATTTGGAATTTTTGAGAACCCCCTTTATTTGTAAAATAAAAATATATATATTAATTTTTAAAAAAGTGTGAAAAATTACTTTTTTAATATAATGTTTAGGGGGTTTAAAAAATTTTTTTATGTGGGTTTTTAAAGAAAATTTAAAAGTGAACCTTGTATAACGAATTTTCCTTTTAACGAATTTTTTGGGATTTAGCGACTTCGTTATATAGAGGTCCGAGACTGTAGATGGATTCGTTGTCTCCAAGATAGATTCGTGCGTATGGGCCTGACCCCCTCCTGCCATATTTCTTCAAACCCTTCTGATAAGTACGAGATTGTTTGCACCGAAGTGCCCCAGAGAGTGATCGTGATCTTTTCCCTCGTATGAGGTCTGTTATCTCATGAAGGGGTGGGCAACTATTTTGGCTCGAGGCCCACTTTGCGGAAGCAGATGATACCGGAGGGTCGCACCTTTTTTAAAATGCTTCAATTTAATAATTAATTTTGTATCTCAGAAAAGGTATAAATTTCACCATTAAAATCAATAAATATAAGTCAAATAAAATAGTGGCAGCTTTACTCAATTTACGAGGTTATATATATAACTTCCGCGGCACGTAATTAATTTTTCTTTTCACTTCTTAAAAACATGTAAAAGTCCGTTTTGTGAGAGCTTTAAAAAAATCGCCTCCGCAGCTTTTACACATGCTTTGTTGTTTGTAAAACGTTTGCCTCGTAATAGTTTCTTAAGTTGAGGAAACCGCCAGAATTCGCACGGAGTTCTATCAGGACTGTATGGAGGGTGTGGTAAAATCTCTACGTTGTTCTGCAGCGAAACATTCAGTACGCAACGAGCAATATGTGGCCGGGCATTGTCATGGTGCAATAGGAAGTCATTTCGGAGCAATGGATGTTTCCTTTTAGCGTGCTGTATCATTGTTCGTAGGACATTCGCGTAGTACGAGCCGTTTACGGTAGTACCGGGTTCGACAGCGTGTTGTTTCACAATTCCTTCATAATCAAAAATTATGGTCACAACTTTACCAGCCAATTTCACAGTTTTGCTTTCTTGGGAGTAGGTGAAGATGGATGTTTCCGTTCACTGCTTTGTTGTTTTATGGTTGGATCCGTGATACAACCAAGCTTTGCCTGCTGTGATGAAGCGTTTTAAGATATTGTCGCATTCTTTTTTCAGTCTTTAACCGTATCGTATAGGATCTCCGATGCAGATTTTTGCTTCCATTTCGACAACTGGCCGAGTCTCTTAGGCGCTCTAAAACACGCTTCAGTTCGAGCACGTGATACTCAAGAACATGAGTCTGTACACGTTATCTATCGGTAGCTTCTGTTAATACAGACAACAAACTTTTCTTATGCTGCAGAAATTAACTTTCCGATAAGTGGTTTCGCGGCAGTAAAATTAGTCTTATTACTTATTGAACAGCCTACGTATTTACTGTGCTAATTCGGATTTTAAATTTATTGTTGAGCCTTTAACTCTATTCTGAAGAAATTAGAGCAAGTCCAGCTGAGTGCTGCCCGTATCATCACTGGTTTGAAACACAGTTGCCCTTCAAACATTGTACTTTTTTGAGACATATTTACAACCTCTTCTATTTCGTAGACAGATTGGATTGGTCAAATACTTTTATAAACTTTCTGGCTTTGGCCTACAAAAGAAAACGTGTACGTACCTGAATAACTGGGTAAACAGGCAAAGGCTAAAGAAAAACAGCCCCTTCAGTCAAGTTCAGTTGCAGAACTTTCTTACTGGAGAAGTAGAGCCCTTTTCACTACACTGCAGCTTGAATTCTTCGGAAGGACTCACCAGGGTCCACTTTCACTTCAACCTAAGTTTCCCCGTCATTTAGAAAAATCTGTCTCCAGCCGTCTTGGACAATTAGCATTGGAGATCATTAACAGCATCCCCAATGATGCAATCAAGATTTATACTGATTGCAGTAAAATATCTCTCAAAGTCGGTGGCGGTATCTATATTGATACACCCCAGGAAAAATTGTCTCTGAGAAAACGCAATCCGGATTTCTGCTCAGTTTTCAGAAGGGAACTAATAGCCATTGAAGCGGGACTTGCTATTCTATCTAAGAAGAATTACGGCGATCTTTGGATTCTCTCCGATAGCCGTAGTTCACTTGAACACCTTTACAAATGGTTTATTGTTGGTGACAAAACCAGTGTCTCCATGCTACACAAACTGAAACATATATTGCTGCACCATGATATCCATTTTCAGTGAATCCCGTCTCATATCGAACTTTACGGCAATGAAATGGCGGACAAACTAGTGAAGGAGGGCTATAATCTCCCTTCACATCCACCCTTACCTATCTTTAATTATACTCGTTAAAAAAATCTCAAAATTTGGTGGAGTGGAGGATGCCTTCCACATTCATCATTGGTATGCCGGTAATAAACTAGGTCTGGCCCTAGCCCTTAAGTGTGGCAGATGCTCTCAGACTACTTTCTCGTCTTGCCAGTGCTTTCATTCTCAGCGAACAAAAGAATCTTCTCCATCTCTGCAAGGAGTTAAGATCACCACGCTTCTCCTGAACACATAATTCGTTGCATGGTTCTCACAAGAAAAATTATCTACACAGATCCTCTTCTTGTTTTCGACTTTTTGAGTCAACGATAAACTTGAACTTGTGTGACTTAATCAGACCCTGGAGGATTAGCAACAACAACTGTGCTAATTTCTTATCTTCTATAGCTGCAAGCCTACTTAATTTTAGAATCAGTTTAATGAGACATCAAATGTACCCTATCACACCTTTCTAGAATTTTTTTTTCTGATATCAAGAGCAGTGGTGTAACGGAGAATATTAGCCCCCTTCTCCCCTGCATAGTCAGATTTTGTGCCCCAAGCCGAATCTTACAGACTGAAAAACCATAACATAGGCTTTGGGACCCCTAGAATCCTGGGATCCCCGTGATGCGGTGGTGTGTGTTACACCACTGATCAAGACTGAGATTGCTTTTCTTTTTTTGTTGTTGAAAATCTCATCACAGCCTGCAGGATAATGGCAGCCCCAACTTGCATTTATATTTACTTTTATTGATTTTAAAAAAAAGAAAAAGTGTTTTCTCACCAAATATAGAGAAAATTTTCTGTTTGTTTTTCTGATAGTCTTGGCGGGCCGCTAGTTGTCCACCCTTGACCTATGGTAAAATGGACAGGATACCCCAGCGATATTTCTTCATTTTCGACCGTCCACTTCATTAACCCAGTGCTTCTCAAACTTTCAATACTCGCGACCCACTATTCAATCATCCTTTTCATCGCGCCCCCCTCCATACAATAACATTGTATTGAATTCAATAATACTATACTTTTACACTAAAGCTACAGTACGACTTTAACCTCCTATGTGCCACCGACAGTGGCGCACACAAGGGGGAGGGGGCCTGGGGTTCAGAACCCCCCCCAAGGCCCTTGATTTTTTTCCAATTGATTATAATTCTAAGTATATAGTACGTAAAATTTAATTATTTGTTATTAATGATTAATTTGATTAGTTAATGCTAATTATTTATTAAATAATTAGTTTTTTACTATGTTTTGTTCCCGAAAATCGACAAAATCAAAAGGAGCATGATACAAGAATGGTGAACTTTTTGACCACGGACCCCTTGAAAAATTCCAGTGTGCGCTACTGGCCACCGACGTATATAAATGTTTCGCTCAGCCAAAGCATTAATCTTCTGGACGTATATATACGTCTTTCCGAAGTACGATCTTTTCTGTGCACTGCTATCCATAAATTTATTCCGAAGGCTTTGGAATGCAATAAAAGGATCTTGACAGTCTTTGCAAACGATTTACTTATTTCAGAGGATTTTGCTTATTTATTCCTTTTCTCCTCCCTCCCCCTCCCAATAAAACATCAAAATACGCGCGTCTACGTGGAAAATCGTGGCCCTGGGGACCAAACCGCGTAACTTTTAATCGAAAGTTAAGGAATTAATTATAAACGGTACAAATCATCAAGATAAGTGTTAATACAAGCCCATATGGGGTCACTGGTAATTATCAAACTTGTTTTTTACTTAGTATTGTAAAATTAATAATAAAATACATTGTACAGTACAGGTACTTTTATAAGTGTATTATATCGGTGTAAATGTGTGTATTTTATATTTTATTATTTCAAAAATTATTTTGTCTGCTTACTTTCAGTAAATGAATGTTTTGAATAATGTTTAGTTTTCAACTTTTCAATATATTCGTGCCCCCCTTGTAGAGTTATCACGCCCCTCAAGGGGAGCGCGCCCCACAGTTTGAGAAACGCTGCATTAACCAATGCTTATTTTTCCCTTCACCTTATGCCTAGATCAATGATATAAATTGGAAATAATTATTTGCATAATACATTCATTTACTGATAAATTAACAATTGTTTTAGGCAGCTTGACCAAATATATATCTTGCACCGACCAATATAGACAGTAAGGTGGATCGATTTTTTTTAAGAATTTCTAAACTTGCTTATGCAGAAAAGATGTTCTCCTGTGTATAGCTGAAAGGAAAAACAAGTGAAGTTCAATTTCTACTTAGATCAACACAGAAAAATTTTATTTTAGCTACCTTTTATTAAATAGTTACAATTAATATAAATATGTATATACCTAGGACAGAATCACAACATTAAGTGGTCATTAATTTTTATTAACTATCATTAAAGTATCGTATTGTCATCCAAAACAATCGCGTCTATAAAATTTCAGTTCAACTGAATGCTTTAAAACGTGAGAAAAAAATCTTTTCAAGTTTTCACACAAGTCGCCAAAAAGGATGTCGACGTGGCTGTATTTGTAATTCTTTAAATAATTAGTTTTAATCAATTAATTTTTATTAATTATAGTTAAATTATTGTATTGTCATCCAAAATAAACATGTATATAAAATTTCAGCTCAGTTGAGCGCTTTAAAATTTTTTATTAACGATTGAAAATTCCACCTAGATAAATAAATATATATATACAGAGTGTGAGCTAATAGTAGGAATTGAATAGAATATTTTTTATGGTAAGTACTGCCACAAGGGGAACGAAGTTTGAGTATTTGAGCTTTTTTTATGGTAAAAAGTCAAAGTAATTTTTGTTCAAGAAACGGGTATTTTGATACTTAAAATTTATTGCGATAAGAGGACACACACTTATTGGTTGTAAGAAAGAAATACATCAGGTGCATTTATCAGCTTCTTTAGGATCAAATTTTTTAAAAAAAATTGTTGTCGAAATAACAGTGCTCGATAAAGCGGAAGACGGAAAAAAGCTTGAGTCGGACTAATTTGACGGTGTGGGAGAGAGGAACTGGGTTATGAAATGTGTTGCTCTGTACATTGCAGTAGTTAATATTCACTAATTATTCCTTTTGGTTATTTATATTGTAGAAAAATAATTTTATTCTGTGTCTATAGTCATCTAACCTAAAAAGTATTTTTCTTCCATTTCCTCCTTTGTGGCAACATTAAATTTTGAATTTTTAAAATTATTTTCTCCTATTCTCCATACTATATATTCTATAGTATGGAGAATAGGAGATATGGGGTCTTCAACCCGTGGATCTCGTGCCACGAATAGCCCACTGGAAGCATTTTAGTAACCTCTCTGAGTTTGAGGCAATTTTTCAATTCCTACTATTAACTCACACTCTCTCTATATTTATTTATTTGTTTGTTTATTTATTTATATTGGTGGAATTTCCAATCGTTTATAAAATACATTTTAAAGCGCTCCATTGAGCTGAAATTTTATGTACATGATCATTTTGGATGACAATACAATAATTTAATTTTAATTAATAAAATTAATGGATTAAAACTAATTAATTAAAGAATTACAAATACAACTACGTTGGCATCATTTCTGGCGACTTAGCGACCCTTTTGGCGACTTGTGTCAAAACTTGAAAAGGTTTTTTTCTCACGTTTTAAAGCATTCAGTTGAACTGAAATTTTATAGACGCGATTGTTTTGGATGACAATAGGATACTTTAATGATAATGAATAAAAATTAATGACCACTTAATGTTGTGATTTTGTCCTATGTATATGACATATTTATATTCATTGTAACTATTAATAAAAAGTAGCGGAAATAAAAATTTTCTTTGTCGATTTAAGTAGGAATTGACTTAAATTTTTTTATATTACTTGTTTTTCAATTGCCTTGTCTGCTTTTTGTTGTAAAAACCCTATTTTATTTTCCTGTTATTCTTGAGTTTTAAAGCATTTCACTGATGTGTTTGATATCCATTTCAGATAAAATTTTCTGAACATGACGAATTTTTAAAACATTTTACTGTATTTTAATTCATTTTAAATATAAAATATCTGACTATACATAAAATCTCAGAAATTTTCACATAGTAGGTGGACTTATATCTTTTGAGTGACTCAGGGGAACATTTAAAAGAAAGACATACTTTCGGTTGAAATGGCGTCTATTCAAGAGAAAGTCCAATCAATGCCGATTTAAGTTCATTTCGGGCCCTGGGCGCTGAAGATCTACCGGACCCCTTGGCACTGGAGGATCGAAATTTATAACGAGAAAATCTGTCCCAGCTTATCCCGACCCCTGGGCACCCAATGGATAAACCGGCACTGAGTCCAACGTATGCTTCGGTTTCACGAAACGAAATCACCCCATGGGGTCTCAGGGGTGTTAAATTTCTTTAAAGGGCTGAAAGTATAAACATTTTTCAAACAGTTAAAATTCTTTTAAATTTTAATTAAATAAGTCGAATCTTTTATACATTACAGTAAGATCCGCTTAACGCGGGGTATATGTTCCATCAAAGTAGAGCGTAATATGAAACAGCGTTAAACGAGGTTATCGCCTCATGTAAATAATGGGGTTAGGGGAAGATGGGTAGAAAATGGGTCAGGTATTTTACCATTAAATTTATTAATTATGTTTTTTATAACAATAAAACAAAAATTTATTTCTTACACATATAAAAACATAATAAACGAATATGCATGTAAAAATAAATAAAACTCTAAGTCAGTATGTTTAGATTTCAGATCATTCAGTTTCTTCTGTATTTCCAATTTTCTGCCATTTTATCCAGAAGATAGATTAGCTTTAATGGTATTTTGCGTTCAGTTTCGTCGTCAATCCATATAGAAAGTCGTTTTTTTCATTTCCTCTATTGTATTATTTCTAGAACGGGTAATTCTAGTTGCAGAGCTTGCCGTAGTTGCAGTTACCGGTGACAGTATTTTTTAATTTTTTATTCTTAAGAATGGTCCTTATTGTTGAAGTTGCCAGATTCAATGCAGCACTAATTTGAGATGGACGTTCACCAGTATCTAATCTTCTAATCACTTGCATTTTAATTCTAGTGAAATGCTTTTTTTATGCTTTATTTTCGTGTTTTTTACTATCACTCATGATAAAAACTAAAAATCATATTTGTCACTATGGCAATCGTTATATTTTATAAATTTATATTTACAATAACGTCAACAAATGTTTGAAACGATAAAAATACTTTCGTATAATACCGCCGGAAAGAAGAAACACAGATAAACTGCTTCGGATATGGTGAAGCCTAACGCTGCGTGCTTTTCGGAAATCCCACAATTCAAATAAAAGATCGTTAAACCGAAACAGCGCTAAACGAAACAGCGTTAAGCGGGATCTTACTATATTTATAAAAGAATGGGGCTTCAGAAAAGTATAAAATGTTTAAAATATAATTATAAGTTTAAAAATTATAAGCATATGAAAATAATAAACTTTTCTATAAGAAATATTTATTAAGTTTTACGTTGCGCATGCTATTTTCTAAAATAGTAACCTTAATTATACTATCTATAAGTTGATTTATAAAATTAAATGCATCCTTATTACACTGTAGTAATATTATATTAATAGAATAATAAATTATATTTTTTAAAAAATAAAAAATTACATTTTCAAAATTTTTTAAAAAAATTTCAATATTTTTCAAATATTTTGAAATACAAAAGATATATTATTCTTAAATGATGTAAGGTTCAAAGAGTACGATACTTTTTATAATTCTATAAAGTTTTATACATCAGAGGCAACTATTTTAGAAAATAGCATGCACAACGTGAAAACTGCTTAATATTTATTACAGAATTTTCATATGCTTATACTTTTTAAAATTATGATTATATTTTAAACATTTTATACTTTTCGGAAACCTCATTCCTTTATAAATAATGTGTAAAAGATTCGAATTATTTAATTTAAATTTAAAAGAATTATGCCTGTTTGAAAATTGTTTATATTTTCAGCCCTCTAAAGAAATTTAACACCCCTGAGACCTCTTAAGCTCAGCGCAAATTTCAACGTGATTATGGAAGCAAACCTCCTGATACAAAATCAGTAAGGGGATATCAGGAAATGCGTAAGAAATAGGCAGCGTTGAGGAAGAAGAAGTAGCAAATCGAATGGGAGTGAAGCAACAGTAGAACTTTACACTTGGCGGGAACTGAAATACTGCTTAGACATTCTCCGAGCTACCAAGGGGGCACACGTTTAAATTTACTGAGGCAAATGGTTTTTTTTAAAAAAATCCGAAAACTATAAATAATGCAGTGAAATACGTTTAACGCTTTAGACGAAATATCGGTTAACACGAAATAATATAATGGTCGTCCCGACACACTACTATGTATTTTCATGTATTTTTTTTCTCTTAACACGAATTGAAAATCTCTTGATATGAAAATATTTCTCCTCTAGAAATGAACAAAATATGGAAAACACACCAGCCGGATTGGACTGACCTGTTATATAACCAGAATAATTCATAGCAGTCAATTATGATAATGTGAGCGCAGCCCCATTTATGACAGACAAAGACGTTTTGGAGTTTATTCAAAGCTCAAAAAATATCATTGATGCAGATTTGAACGCTGAAAATGAATTGAATAATGCAGCTCCTGTTCCCACGTCATCCAAAATCGGGAACGTCATGAAAAGTATGCGCAGTTATTTAGACACACGTTCCAATGGAGAAATGAATTAAAAAAATAGAAGACATCGAACAATTTGTTGACAATGTGATGTTAAAAAACACAATGCAAAGAAAAATATCAGACTATTTTCCAAAAACTCAATAAATGTTTAGATTTTCAAAAAAATTGGAAAATGTTGTGTTAAATTTCTTTAAGTTCTCGTAAATGTTTTTGTTTCATCGATTTTTATTAAATGAAAGCATGTATACAAATCTATGTAAATAAAATGTACTCTAATAAACTTAGTTTTGGTGAATTTATGTTTTTGTTTTGTTTTGTGTGTGTGTTTGCAATGTCCTTTAACAGGAAAAATATTTCAGTCCTTTCAGTTTCGTGTTGAACGATTTTCACTGTACTTGAATACACACACAACAATAATATCAAATAGATGCTGCGGAGATTAAAAACTCGGTTTTTTGATCCAGGATTGGGTTCATTTGAATCGTCAGTGGCAGGTGGTGATCTTATTTGAAGTGAACCAAATATCAGTCGTTTGGTCCCTATGTGTGGAAGACATCGACGCTTCTGCTGTTTCAAAGATAAGTAAGGCTGACGTGTTTGAATGGGAGGTAGATAAATAAAATTCAGAGTAATTTCAGATGGTGCTTTGGTGATCTTTTCCCACCAATTCATTTACACAATAGAAAAGACACGTTGAGTTTAGTTTGTTCCAGAATGGCGATTCGAAACGGTAAGGACTTTTCCTCCATCTTGTCTGTTATTTAATTTTTTGTTAATGTTATAACTAAAATGATATAATTGAATTTTGGTTAATTAAATAAAAACTCATATACCTCACTAAACGAAAAATAAAATAAAATTTTTATAATTAATGAATTGAAAGAATTCATCGTGCAATATGTGTAAAACTACTTTAAGTTTTTTAAAAAAATGAGGCACCACTTTTAATTTTTCCGCGAAAAATATCTTAGAAAGTTGTTTTTTTCCAAACTATAATTCCAATAAAAATATTCAGTTGTATAAAAATTTCTTTATGTAAAAGAAATGTTATTTCTTATGCAAGAAATTGAATGAAAAATTTTGAATGGTGCTGATATTTTTATAAGTTTGTTAGATGTTGTCTTAGATTTGTCATTATAGTTTGAATGGGTCTTTAAAAACTTTAAATCAATATTTCTGTTTCATTTGTGTGATTAACATCTCTATATTCTTGTAATCGCAAATTATTTCTATATGAATTTTTTTTTTTTTTTATAAATACATTTTGTGCTATATATATATATATGTTACAAGTAAATATGTTAGTGTAATAACCTTTGAGAACCTTAATTCTCTTTAGCATTTTTTTTGTATCTTTCAACAGTGGTTTATTTGAGAAAAAATATAAAAAACCTGTTTAAAACTCATTAGATATAGATATAATTTTATTTTCAATATTTTAATAATCAACTAATTTTTTAAATCGTACGTTTTAAAATCATAATTCATTGAAGAAAGTGAAAACTGTATTCAGAAATCCTGAAATAAAATTGGTTATATTTCAAGAAATTATGAGTTACTTTTTCACATTTTATTTTCCCTTGGGATAGCATACCAGATTGTTCATATCCAGTAATTACTGTCTAAGCATTTACATCAACATTTAAAACTTTCCCTTTTAGCTGTTAAAATACTTTTAGAAAAGTGTATGTATATTTCATAAATAACAAGTAATATAAAATAAAAATTTTTAAGTCAATTCCTACTTACGTCAACAAAGAAAAATTTTATATTTTAGACTTTTTATTAAATAACTATAATTAATATAAATATGTATATGCATATGACAGAATCATAATACATAAATATGTATATGCATATGACAGAATATTAAGTGGCAAAACACCTTTTAAATTAACATTAAAACTTTTAACCACATTAAATTTGTAAAAACACTTTTTAATAAAAGTTGAAAAAATAGGTAAGAATTTATCTTAAAACCAGTGTAAAAGGAATTCTGACGTCTAATTAGCATATGATTTTATTCAGGTTAAGTTAAATCTTCATCACAAATTTAACGAAACTATTTTATCCAATGGTGCTGCCATCTAGGGGAATAATATCTACTGAAATATATCTCTTAAACAATTATTAATTAACTGAATTTAATTAATGAATTATTATATATATAAATACAATCCAAAATTATAACATTCTTTACTCTACTTTGAGCTTTTTATTAATCCACAATTCAAAGTTGCTAAAACCCATGTAGTTTTAAATTTGTATAAATTAATTCAATAGTAAAATTTTTTTTTTTTAAATTTCAACCTTAATGATCCATGGGTTTAATAAATGGAGCCCGGTTTCATATGGATGAAGATATTTGATGTATGTTGCTCTATAAGTATTAAATATGTATATTGTAAAACATGATTGAAGAACAAATGTAATAAAATTTTTCGTGATTAATTCATTTTACATCATTATTTACTTATTTATTTTCCCTTTATTATTTTTATCCACTATATTGGACCTAGAGAAACATGTATTCAAGTGATTTACTAGTTTTTTTCAGACTATTTTCAATCAAAGCATTCTTTTGCGAGACCAAAATTTAAGAGTTATGTCTTTCTTAAATGGCTGTTTTATTATGGTCCTCTCATTATCCGTGTCAATTTGATGGTTGATTTTAATAACAGTAGAATTTACAATATTTTATGTTATATCTTGAGAGATTAAATGAATTTGTGGAGGAATGAGTGGACAGTCGACCTCTTCGAAAATTTTACTTTTTTATACAAAGAAACGCTATTTAATACTTGAAGAATCTAATTTGTTTCTTTAGTTTTATGTGCATACCCCTCCCAAGATTTAATTTTTAATTGAAACGTAGACAGACCAGTTCAAAATATGGTCAAAGATATGTGTGAACAATTCAGATCAGTGGCGCACACAAGGGGTTCCTAGGGGTCTGATCCCCAAAAAACCCCCTTTACTTTTCCCGATTGATTATAATTCTAAGTATATAGTACGTAAAATTTAATTAAATATTTGTTATTAATGATTAATTTTATTAATTAATACTAATTATTTATTCAACAATTAGTTTTTTACTGTGTTTTGTTCCCGAAAATCGACAAAATCAAAAGGAGCATGATACAAGATTGGTGAACTTCCCTGAAAAATTCCTGTGTGCGCTACTGATTCAGATTATTCAAAAAATATAATTGTAATATGCAATAAGAAGTTAAAACAACATATTTTGGCAAAGTTTAGATAGAACAAAGTTTATTTAAATTTTGTTTGGAAAAAACACTTAAATTGGTTTTATTACTTGTATTAAAACATTGTAAAATAAATGTCGAAATATGAGCTTTATATTTCGGTGAAATAAATTGCAAGAGTAGACTTTTGATAGTATTGATGTTTCAAAATACCTTTAAAAATTTTTAGATATTACATTCGGCATAGGTTGCTACTTATTTTGAGAATTGAATTTAACTTCTCGTCCGCGTTTGGTTTGGAGGTTTGTGCATTTTATATCTAGTTAAACTTAAGCGGTATTGATATAAATAGGTTTAATACCGCCGCAGAAGCAAAATATATATAAATAAAAAAAACTTTATTTTTTATTTTTTCAATGCTGAAGAATAACGAGGATTCCCCCTCCCCCCTTAACATTTTATTTTCAAGATTATTTTACAGCTGTGGTTTTATATATTAATACATATGGAGAACTGGCTAAAGTAATAAAAATATTTTCAATAAATCTTTTAAAACTTGGAATATACCGATTTAAACAAAAGCTCAACTAGGAATTCAAGCAAAAGAACTGTATTGAATACAAATTTTGCCCTTCCCGAATAAGTTTATTTTAGTTTTTATTTATTTATTATTTTCATTTTATTTTTTGTGGAATGGAAAAATGATTTTTGGAATACTTGAAGCACTTAGTTTGTAAGCATTATACAGTGAATTGATTCAGTGGCGTATAGAGAATATTAGGGCCCCCTTACAAAATTAGGTTTTGTGCTCCAAGTCCAGTCTTACATGGCGTCAGACAGACTTTGGGCCCCCTAGAGTCCTGGGCCCCTCGCAATGCGGGGGTGTACGTTACGCCACTGAATTGATTATAACTATGTAACCTATTACGATTGACCACTTTAGTTCTTCACAATATGTCAATCAGAAATTGAGGAGCCCTTCTTTATCATTATAAACAATGACAATTAAACTATGGTTGCGGACGCCGTTTTCTTCACTCAAATGATCCAAGGGATCCCCAGATGAGTGATATGTTCATAAAATATAATAATATCTTTTTAAATACAAATACTCAGCTTGATTTTATATCACAGCTCTCTTTATCAAAGGTAAAGCAAATCAAAAGAAAAACTCAAAAATTATGTACACAATATTGCCATACAGCACAAGCTAAATTAAAACAAAAACAATAATTTCTTGGATATAATTGGACGGCTTGAAAATAATTTACAGCACGTTACAATCATGGATATACATCCGCTAATTAATAACTTAAGCTTTTGTTGCAATATTTTAGCTCGACACCAAGGACTGACTGGGATTTGTCAGCAAGTTTTCTGGATTTGCATTTTTGTACACCTTGCATCAGCTGCGCAGAAAATTCGCTACGCCAGCGAAAAAGAATGCGACAGGTACTCACTGGACGCCGTTTACTATGAGAGATTCAAACCCATCACAGAGAATATTTTTAAAGGTAAGTACTCATCTGTAGAGAAAATCAATGGAAATGATTTCAAAACTCCAGTACTGAAGGACAATAATAGGTTGTTAAGGTATCCGACTACGTTCGGAACCGTGATTTTAAAATAGCGCATAAATGGATCATTTTCATGATATTTAGTGTGATTTAAAATTAGAATAAATGTATAAAATTGTTTTAAGGACATTTTGACAAAAAAAAAATTATTTAAATACAGTATTTCCGCAAAAATTAACTTAGAATAACCTTTTTTCACAATTTTCTCCTTTTGTGAAAAATGCTTCTATTATAATAATATTTTGCCTGTATATAGCTCAGACCTTTTACAGACTCAACTATGATTTTTGAAAATTCACATTATTTTCAGAGTTACAACCCATTGAAAAAATTTAAATCGGCGTTTTTTCTTAAAAATGCTCCCCTCTGTTGTGTGACGTAAAACAAGGATAAACCCACTTCTAAGTTATATATTTCAAAAATTCTAGTTGAGCCTCTGTGAGGGTCGAGCTATAGACAGGCAAAATATTATAAATAAAAACATTTTTCACAAAAGGAGAATATTTGAATATGGGCGTTTATGTTCATTTTTGTTAAAATATTGTACTTAAATAATTTTATTGCAATACTATTCTTAAAACAATTTTATATACTTTTTCTATCTAATTGATTTAAATATCATAAATATTATCCATTTATACGCTTTTTTAAAATCACAGTTCCGAACGTAGTCGGATACCTAAAGTGGGAATATTTAAGCATATCTATTGGGAAAAAGTGAATAAGTAATATATCTTTTATACGACCCAGCTGCGTACAAAAGGGGAAGGAGTTCAACCAGTGACCCCGAAACCCTCGCATCGCTGGGGCCTCAGGATTCTAGCAGCTCCAAACCTGACTTTGCAGGGGCGCCCTAATATTCTCCGTTACGCCATGGGTTCACCCCCATAGACGAACAGATTTTTAATTTTTATCACAGAGATTATCCTCCGCTCTTTCTGCTACGTCTTTTTTAGAATGTAAACCTTTCATAAGAAAGATTTGTGTACGCCACTGTTGCCACCCTACCACCTACTTTGTAAGACGAACAAATTTTAATTGTCCTACCCTCGCATCGTAACAAATCTCTCTGGTAATCCGTTTAATATTTTTGAAGAAAATAGAAATTAGTGATAAATGTTTCTATATATAGGTGAGTACATGAAATATTTTATCTAATGCTTGAAAACAGGAACCATTTTGGTCCTTTTGTAAGAATGTCTTTTAGTCAAATGCTCTTGTAGTCTAGTCGATTTCATTGCTTCAGCGAAAATATTTATGGTGTCAGGTAATAATTGGTCCTTAGAAGACTGAAAAAGCCATTTTTTATGTTGACTAATCGATACTGTACTGTCAATCTGTTTTCTTTGTTGCAAACATGATGGAATAATACAATTTGCCGTAATACTCACAACAAAATAAAAATAAAAAAAATTGCTCATTTTATCGGTTGATTCAAAAATAATGTGACCAATTTCATAGCATCATAAATTCTTATTGAATTAAGTTATTTACACGGAATTTTCAATGTAGTTTCTTCTAGCATAGTAATCTGCGTCAACGCTTGTGAGGCACCCTCCCATGGGTGCCCCTGTTCTCCATTATCTACTCGACCTGTTTCTGTAGGAAATAATGAAGAATCAGACATATCATTCATCTTAATATCTGTTTATTAAGATCTTAACTTAATTACAATACACAACAATATTAATAATCAAAGTAAGTAGATCTGGAATGAGAAGACACAACTCGCGTATTAACAAATAATCGTGTAATTGACCCCTATATCTAACTTTACAGCTTAATTCTAATCTCACTAATACACGCACTTTCCTTATAGTTTAATCAAAGTTGCTTACCGCTATATCCTATGTAAACAGCTACCTTGTTTGACCTAATGACGTGGCTTCAATCTGTCTCTAATCCTTGTGGTCACGGATCCACCTTTAACTTGATTATACAGGTACCGGTAGGTTAAATCTTGGTATTTCCTCTATCTTTTACTCAATCACTTCTAAGCATAGACATAGACTTCACATAACCACCCTGCGAACGCTAAACTCCTACTATATATAAGATTCCTAATTTGCCTATATATATATATACACACGTTCTTCTTCTCGAGTTGGTTGGAAATAATTGCCATTTCGGCCCCAAAGAAACCCAAGTGAACTGTTAAAAGAAAACGTGATGAAAACCCCGTCACACGCTTAGGCCACGCCAAAAAGGCTTTTTGATCATTTTGGGGAAATTTTTTCAGGTTTCATGATTGCTTTTTGAAGCCCTTGAAGTGTTCTTATTTATCCCCATTCAATTGTTTTTTAAGTATCCCCATAAAAAATATTCGTAATTAGCACAATCAGAGGATGATGGTAGCCACCACCCAGGAGGAAGATAATTTATTTTTTTACCTTTCAGACATTTTATAGTTGATTTTGTAGTATGACTTGGTGCAGAATCTCGTTTAAAAACAGTCTTCTTGACTGTAAAGGCGCTTACTTTCTTGGATCATGTAGTTTAAAATTTTATTCTGATAGTATTTAGCATCAGTTTTAGGTTTTGGTTCGACAAAGAATGGTTTTTAAGCCTTGAGAAAACATTCCCATCCATATCGCAACACATGATGGCCAACTTGCCTTTTGTAAAATAGTTGCGTCTCTGCGACGTTTTTCGAATGAGTACATCCGATCTTCATTTTAAAGGTTGTGGATAACAGATAAAACAGTGCTTCGTCCGAGGTTAGCCATTTTTTTATCTACCTTTGCGTAACATTATATACAGTGGCCAAGAAAGTTTTTTTTCGTTTTTCTACAGTCTTTGCAGACATTTGATGACAGATTGGTTTATTCACTTTTTATAGCCAATTTTTTTATCTGACGACAACTTGTCGATAGCAATACCTGTAGTTTCTTTGCTTAAGTTCTTTGAGGCAAATTATTTTCTACAGTGATAAGTCTTTTCAGCTTCCTTTTTCTCCTTCACCAAGGACTTCTTTTTGTCCAATTTTCTTTTCTGCAGCTTTGAATTGACAACCAAATTTTATTTCTTTTCGAAGTTTAGCTAGTAATCTATTAGAAAAATGTCTTTTCTGATTTTTAAATGTTTTATTTATTACAGAATTTGAGCAACCATCCTTTAAAAGGTTTAAAATTTCGTTTCGGGTTTTAGGATTTAATTTCGGAGCCATACTTCATTTCTACTAAATCACGATTCTCTTAAACTTGTTTACACTTTAACTTTCTGGTATTTTAATACGTGGATGTGATAATTGATTGGTTATAGTCGTGAACGTGACCGGCATTATTCCTGCAAAGTCGTAAGCTTGAGTCATGATTCCACTAAAACCCCTCGTGTAGAAGAATTGATGCATAATAAATCTGTTTAGGGCCAAAGGCTTCATGTTAACGTAGTGTGTGAGTGAATGAGTGAATATGAACGTCGCAATGTTCAGCTACACGAGGGATTTTGGCTACGGACCTCGTAATTTGTTCACGTAGTGTGATTATTAGTTCAAAATTACAAAGTCAGTCGCCAATAGCTCTTACAATGCTTCGAAGTAGGATGCCAATAAATAATCAATTGATAATTTTTTTTTTTTTGAAGAATGAACCAAGTATGTGGACCGAGCCTATAAGGAAATAGTTTTGACAATTTTGCATTTTTTAAGGGGGAAATTGCGGATTATGAAAATGTCTAACTTGGAGTTTCAGCCTTTGTCGCTTTTTGATGGCTATTGAGTTTTACTAATTGCTACGTATTGACAAAAATATAGCTCATTTCAAATGACTTTCTATAATAAGTTCTAACAAATATACTCAGTATTCTAAGAAGATTTTATTCAATTCTTTCAAAAGATATAAAAGACATTTAGTTTTTCCGAGGTTTCAATCTAATTTCCTTATGAGCAATATGGTTCGGAAGAAATTGTAGAAAAGAATTATAAGGGTAAATAATGTGTACGCGTTAGAATTATATAAAATGGTGCCTTCGAACTTTTGGAAATCTGAGAATAGGAGAATGGATATAGTCAAAAGATTGCAAGTGAATTTTTCAAACTAAAATTTCCTATTTTCATGTTTACAAAATTGAAAGGAAAAAAAACAAAAACATTATACAGTCAGCGTTCTCAGTAAGCTGTTCTGGCCACCGTAGCCGAGTGTTTAGCTTCTATAGTAAAAGTATTTCGAAGTCCTGTCAATGATACAACCAACATAATAATTTTTTATCATTGTTTTGTAATTGATAATTACAATTGTCTAAAGAAAAATTTATCTTGTTTCTGCCTTTATTTATCTATGTTTGCAGCAATAAATTAATCTTCTTAAACAGAAAACAATTTATTCGAAAATCAAATCAAACAATCAAAAATTTGGTAAAATAGTATTCGAAATGTAGTGGCAAGGGTTAACATTATTCATATTGATTTTCGATGAAGAACAAACAAAGAAATAAGTTTTCAGAAGAAAATTCTATATCTAATATTTATGATTAAAAGTGAGTTACCGTGTTGAATTGTTCTGAGTTTGTTGTCTGTAATTAAAAACACCCCATAGAATAATACCAATTATTCGAACTCGGAACACAAAATGAAAAATTTCAACTCAACACTGACAAAGAGTTAAAAATTGATTTGTAGGATGTGTATTGCGAACAAGCACGCAAATGGAAGTAATGAAAACATGAATAATTAAAAGAAAAAAAATCCTGACATTCATCGTTAGGCTTGAATTCAAAAATAAAGTGTTCTGACCGAGTTAATGACATGTTTGATGTAAACACAGTGTAATACAAATTTTCTGTTTGAAAGAAGCTTTCTGTAGATGGATTTTATGTTTAATTCAAAATGTTTTTGTTTGCTGCTGAGCTTGGTCACGTGTATTAATATTGTGAAAGTAAACTGAATTTTTAAAAATATATGTATTCCAAATAATTTTTCTAAGCTTACGAATATTTTTACCATAGGATAGTTTTTATTGGATATACATAAGTATATTTGAAAATTATTTTTCCCAAAAGAAGATTTCTCGTAGCTTAGATGGGGCAGGCTGTATGAATCACTAGTAGAAGGTTGGTTGTTCTTACTGAATTCGTACACTGTTCTGTAAGTAAAACAGTTACAGGAATACAAATTATTTCTATGTTTTCTACAATTTTTTTCAGTTACAGAAAAAATATTTTTCTATTAATTTTATGTTGAATTCAAAATGCTTTTTAATTTTAATGCTTTTTTTTAATGTTATAAAAGCAAATTTAATTTCAGATATTTGAATTCCAAATAGTTTGTCTAAACTTACCAGCATATTCTTACATTCAAATAGTTCTTATTCCATACACATTGTAAACTTGGAAAATGATTTTTGTTAAAAGAAGACTCTAGTCGTTTAAATGGTACAAGCTTCACTAATCGAAGGTAAAATGTTGTTCTTATTGAATTCTTACGTTGTTCTTTAAGTAAAATAGATAAAGGAAAATAATTATTTTTAAATTTTGTGTGGTTGTGGATATTAGGAAAAAGAGAGAGTGAGAGAAGGGGAATAGTTATTTGTATGAAAGTTAACAACATAAAAAAGTTCCACTCCGATATCTAAGTTTAAAAATCTTCTTCTAAATGGAGGAATCAGAACTATTTCATGATTACATCATTTAATACTGTTATAATTAAGAAAATGCATCGAATATTGGAAAACATTCATTTTTGAAAAGTTTCCTTTTTTCTTCTTGAATGTCTTATTGTATTAGGTTCCCATTATGTGTCCCAACTTCAGGAATTTATTTATTTTATTTCTTCACAGCCAATTAAAGATATGTATTTTTTTTATCCTCTTCCACTACACAGATAGTCAAGAATTCGTCAACAGAGTATCGGATTTGATGGCTGACAGTTTAACAACCATTATGGCCAGTCTACCTGACAGAGATTCTTCGGACGAGTAAGTTAATTCTTAATTTTTACTTCAACAGTAAGCAGTAAATTCTAAAAGCAGTAAAATTCTAAAAGATATTTTTTCGGCTACACCATGTAACACTAGAAGAAGAGGAAGACTTATACTTCTATTGACAGATGCACAGTAGAGGAAAATTGTTTAATCATTAAGGTATCCGATTACGTTCGGAACCGGGATTTTGCAAAAGCGTGTAAATGGATAATATATATGATATTTAGTGTCACTTAGATTAGAATACATGTATAAAATTGTTTTAAGGACATTATGACAAAAATATTTAAATAATATTTGGCAAAAATAACTTAGAATAACCTTTTTCCAAATGTTCTCCTTTTGTAAAAATGCTTCTATTGTATTAATATTTTGCTGTATTCAGCCTGACCTCTGTACAGAGGCTCAACTAGAATTTTTGAAATGCATAACTCGGAAGTCGGTTTATCCATGTTTTACGAAAACAGAAGGGAGAAATTTTAAGAAAATACACCGATAATTATTTCAAATGGTTGTAACTCTGAAAATAATGTGAATTTTTCAAAAATCGTATTTGAGCCTCTGTACAGAGGTCTGAGATATATACAGGCAAAATATTATTATAATAGAAGCATTTTTCACAAAAGATTTTGAAAAAAGGTTATTCTAAGTTATTTTTTTCCCGAAATAATGTATTTAAATAATTTTTTTTTTGTCAAAATGTGTCCTTAAAACAATTTTATACATGTATTCTAATCTAAGCGACACTAAATATCATGAAAATTATACATTTATGCGCTTTTTTAAAATCATGGTTCCGAACGTAGTCGGATACCTTAAAACTAAGAATTGGAGGAGTTAGCCAGTAAAAGTTGTTGGAAACATTTGGTTCAGAAGACCTTGGCCCATCCTGGTCTTTTGCGTCATGAATAATGATGACACTTCACTGTTTTATAGTTAATCAAAGCTACGGAAATTACCAATTGCTTTATTTTCCAACTGTTTTCATTGTTTTTTTTTTGTAGAAATTTACATTAACAATTCATTTGTTTCTTTTTAGTTCAGAAAAGAAACTGTTCAATCAATTTAAAGCCTTAAAAAGTGCCTTTTCGAGCCGCATGAAGAAGACTCAAAAGAAGATATCGATGGCTTGGGAGGCCCTGGTTGCCAACCATTTTGACTTGATGTACGACAATGGAAAAACAACACTCAAGGAATACTTAAACAAGACTCAGAACATGACAGGTGAGTTTTCTAACAATAACATATGAAGTTTTGTTTATTTTTTCGTTGTGCTTCTCATTTACTTCGATACAGCACAGTCTCGAAAACTCTACCTAAAATTGGATCGAAGGGTGGCCGAGTTTGTGAAAATGCCGGGTTATCAAGAATGGGATTAAAAATGAATAAGTACGAGTGATTCCTCAGAAAATATTGTACTGCTCTTGTATGCATTGTTTACTTGAGAATACAACAGAAAATAAGCTGCCCAAATACACTTAAACAAAGGAAAAGTAAGTACGTTAATAAGGCATAGAGCATTTACATGAAAATGGAAATTAGGAATACATAGTATACAATAATTTACCTCTGATCAGACACTACAGAAAAATACTTTATGAAGAGATAAAGCTGTCTATAATGAAAATTAACCCCTTCCTTGCCAGTGTCACCTGAATACAGTTCGGGCAACTACTACGGCAGGTTTTTGGGATGCCCGAACTGATTTAAAAAAAAGGAAAAATGAACTTTCTATTTTTTGAAGCCCGAGCTGAGTGCTTTTTATTTTAGGATATTTTTATTTTCCTAAAGATGACAGTGGAAAAGCTGAACAAGTTAATTAAAAAAGGTCCATATGGACTTGTGGGTAGTACCGTGTTTTGGGACATACCATACTCACTGTCAAGTAACGTACACCCCCAACCCCCGTATTGCGTGGGGCCCAGAATTCTAGGGGGCCCCAAACCTTGACTGTCACCAAGTATCTACCCTTTGTGAAATCCATCTTGAGAGCCCAAAACCTGACTTCGCAGGGGAACCTAAATGTTCTCCGTTACGCCCCACTGACTATAAAAGATTTGTAAAATGTATTTATTGAAAATTATATTGTGTGTTGTGTTTTTATATTATACTCAACTCAAACTCAGAGGCGCAACAGCCCACGAGGGCCAGGGCCTACTGTGCCCATCCCGGTATACGTGACCGTTGAGCGCTCAGATGCATGAGTAGATGTCCTGATCAGGTGGTCAGTCTGAAGTGAGACCTCCAGTGCTTAAGTCCCCAAGCAAGCTTGCCACTCATTTATCGACCCACTGCAGGAGGGATGAAAAGTTGAGTTGACCTTGCTCAGACCGAGAATAGAACCTCGAGCCTGTGGTGTGAAAGCGCGATACGCTACCACTCGGTCACTGGGCCTTATTATATTATAATAGTTATATTATATTTAGCTTCAAATTTTTTTGTTTAATTTGCTCTAAATTTAAAAAATTGTTTAAAATTGCTTTTGATGTTTTGTAAAAAATTATGCATATAGTAGTTATTGCATTTAAAATTTTATTTTTGTAATAAAAAATATTTTCTAACTTTTATAATAATATACAGAACAAAATTAAACAGTCAAAATTTTTTTTCCATTTTTGGTCCTTTTTTTTAAAAAACATATGTCACAGTTAAGGGGTTAAGTAGCCAACTTTGAGAAAAAAACGGGCTTCTATTTTTAAAGAAATGCGTAATGTTTTTGCTATTTTTCCCTTATTTCCCCCTTGCATTTTGGGTTTTTCCCCCCCAACCAGCAAGGGTAGGGCCGGGGACCCGGGAATGCCGGGATCGAGTGTCGTTTTTGGGAGGGGCCCATCCGTTTTTTTCCTTTTTAATTCCTCTTGGGGAATATTGGGTCTTTAAAAATTATTATATTATTAAGCTTTCTCCCGAAGAAGAAAACGTGATAATGCAAATTAAGACTTGTAATATAAAGTCTATGCTTTCAGGCTAGAAAGGAGATATAGGGTAGACTGTGCTAGCGGGAGCAGTAATTAATTAAACTTGATGTGAAGTGTATATATTAAGTTGTTGATAAGTGTAATACTTAAGTTGAGGATCTGTCACTTAAGAATCAATCTATATTAGGTAGCTAAGAAGGCAAAGCAATTGAATTGACGAAAATGTCCAAAATTTTTTAGCCTTCATATCCCCGGTACCTCGTTACTTGCTCTTCATATTTGATAATTGGGTGCATCTCTTAACTTTGGTTGATTGAATTTGTGTAGTTGTTGGTTCTGTGAAAAAATTTTGGTTATTCTAAATGGCTCGTCTTTTTTTCCGGTGTCTCCCGCCACCCTTTAAACCGGTCGGGCAGACCTTTACATACTGCACTAACAATGAAAAGAATTCTGCAGTTTACATAACGTTAAAAAGTTCTAGTTTTAACAAGCGTTTGCAGTGAAAAATATATGTGTGATTTAAGTCTTGTTGTGTGTGTGCTAA
The DNA here is from genome assembly GCA_019973955.1 of Trichonephila inaurata madagascariensis. Lineage (NCBI taxonomy): Eukaryota > Metazoa > Arthropoda > Arachnida > Araneae > Nephilidae > Trichonephila > Trichonephila inaurata. Next base: position 149,345 of record BMAV01019896.1, read on the forward strand.
TATATTGATGCGACGCCATTGAATAACAATTCACTAAAACTAAAAGACCCAAGTTCGATTTGACTTTTGTTCGCATCATGGCTAATGTTAAATCAACTACTAGATTCAAAGATTAAACTATTCAAATATTAAACGATCTCAATTAGACGTTAAAGTTAAATTTATTATTACAAAGTTAAATTTTACAATTACAAGAAGAAAACAATAAAGAATTTAGCTTTAGTTTGTTCCAAAAGAGGGAAACTCGGTGGTAACGACATCTGGAGTCTCCCCAAAGGGCCCAGAAATTTTTAAAAAAAAATCAAATTACAGTAGCACGTCGTTTTTTCCGAATCAATTGGGACCGGACAATTTGGGATACGGATTGTTCGGATAACCAAAAACCGAATGCGATCCATGCAGTAAAAGGAAACCGGCCCAAAAATACGAATATTGAAAATCATCCCATGGGGGAAGCGTTGAAAAAAAAGCAAAATAGGTGAAAAATGTCGTAATTTTACGTTTATTGGGGAAAAAATAATCACTTTTTCGCTGTATTTGTACACCTTCGTTTTTCGCTGCAAGGTTCTGAAAAACTGGCCCGGGATTTTTTGCACCCCGGGAATAAAAAAGTTGGGAAAAAATGACGCTCTCCCGTATTGTTCTTAGAGGGGCCTTTTAAGTTTTAAGAAAAAAATTTTGATATTGGCTTGCGTCCCTTTTTAAAAAATCAACCAAAACACCCCCGATCCGGGGGCCACCCCACCGTCTTCCGGGTTTTTAGTCTCCGATTGTGGGTTCCCAATCATGCAGAGTTACATTTTATAATATTTATGGGTCCACCGACCCGAGGGGCGGGAGACTCTCCCTTTCGAAAGAAGGCGACTGCTTCCAGTCAAAGAGGAAAATATAGAAATTAAAAGAAAAAGGGGTCCACCCCCGTTATCAAATAAACACCCTTTCGAAAAAAAAGAAAAAAAAAAGCTTGTTAGTTTATCGTAACTAAAAATATAAGAAACAAAAATTTCTTCTTATGCAGTTAGAAAAGGAAAATAAAGCATCAATTTGTCTCATATATAGTTAAATTACCCCTAATAATACTGTTAACTCCGATCTAAATGTGTTAGTAATAAAAATTTAGTAAAAGAACTTGTGAAAATTTTCAGGTGATACATTTTTATTTTCAATTTTTTATTATCAAAAATTAAAAGTCATCCCTTGTGCTCTTTGAATGATTCTTAAATATTGTTGAAAAGAAGCAAAACCTTCCAACTTTCTTACGCGAAGTAAAACTCATCCGAAATGAATGAAAGATAGTTAGTTGTAATCATTTGAAGCGTTCTTTCGAATCCGTTCAAATGAAAATCTCTAAGGCGTTAATAAAATTTCGGCTTAAGCATTAAAAAATTACTTTGCATGTATAGGACCATCAGAAATAAACAAATTACTAAGAATCATATATATGCATAAACTAAATTCTTTGTTTTTGTGTTTATATCTTTATCTGTAAAACGTTATATTGATTGATTAATCCTTTTTAACTTAAAAACTATTCCTTTTTTTTTATTTATATCTTTAATTATATCTTTGAGAACACAAGAAATGCATAGAACAGACGTACAATTAGAACGTTCCGTGCTCAAATCACTTCCAGGTCACCAATGAAGAAAGGCTTTTTATTTACATCATGATACTAAAAGATAAATAAGTCTTTTGCAAGAAGTTATATTTTGTATACACAGATAGCGGACATAAATGGCTGACTAACTAGCTGAAAAATGTAAATAGAACACAATGAATATTAACTCAAAGGTTGGGAGTGTTTGTCCTTTCTCTGTAGTACCTATGTTATATTAAACATGTTACCACAAATTTATGTTTAGCTCAATTCTGCTTATAACTTTTTATAGACTCTTATAGCGAATCTCGTAAGATTTTGGATTCCAGTATGGAAAGTTTCGTGGGTTTCGTAAAAGGGACGGTTCGAGATGGCATTCAGGGCATTTCATTGGCGGCAAACGATGTTCTCAAAAGAGAAGAAGCATCCAAGAATACAACAGAAGATGATAAATCCAAAGAAGAAGAAAATGTAAGATTCTTAAATATAACTTTTAAACACTCTTGACACTTTTTTATTTATGTGATCAAAGATTGTTTACAAAAAACTTCAAAAAATGTTTTTTTGGGGATAACTTTTCATTATTTCCCTTTTTTCTGCACTTTGTTCAAAGTAATAATTTGGAAAGCAATTTTAAACTGATTTTTTTATTTCTTTGAATCCAGAGCTTGTTTTGAAACCCATTTTGTGCAATCAGGTACGCACGAGACTTACAAAAGACTGTCCTAATAATTAAGATGTACTACTTGTATATAATTTTGGGTTATGATTGTAAAACTTAAGTGTTTTGTTTATTTATTGATGAGATATTATGTGTGGCTAACTGATACCTGCAAGCTGCTTTAAACAATTTGTTGATCTATGAAACAGCAAGGATTAAATGTTGATCGATAAATCCTTTAAACATATATGATGAGAAAGATTTTTTTATACTTTATTCTATTGAAATTTTTGGGATGTATTACCCCAACCCTTTTGGGGAAATTATATGTATAGGCCCAACATGGTGGCATATCGGCTTCTACAAACAGGCCCGGGTTCAATTCTTGGGCTGGGTCACTAACCCATCTCTACGCAGTGGGTCGATAAATGAGTACCAAGCTTGCTTGGGGATTCACTGGGGTTCGCTTCAGACGACCTCTGATGGGGACATATGCTCTACATCTCAGCGCCGCCCAATAGTCACGTTGGGGGGTGGGCGAGCCAGCTCTCTGGCCGCCATGGTTTGAGGGAACGGAAGCACCTGGTGCCAATTCACGCTTCACATAGGGAATTTGCCAACTTGGCAAGTTAAATAGGGGCGAGATGGTTGCATAAATAGAATCCGAAATTTCTACCCCATTACAGCCGGTTTATCCTTTGCCTTGGGGAAATCCCGGGGCCCAGGGCCCGATAAAAGGGGCTTAACCAGATTTTCGGGTTTTAAATTTGATCCGCCAGTGGAGGGGCCCCCCAGCTTCCGCACCCGGGCTGGTTTACCCGGCACTGATGTTATAGTACTCGCCCACGTTATAGCTGTTTTTTGAAATAGTAATTATTTCAAACCACAATAGTGTTGTAAATTGACTTACGGATTTTTTAAAAATACATTTGTAAAATAGCCGAATGGATATTTTGTTTCAAACTGTTATCAAGCAACAAGCTAAACAGCAAAACTTTACGAGAAGATTATTCTCATTTTAGATATCTTAAAATTTAAATTTTATTCTATTAAAATAAACAATATTAGTGAAAATTTTAAAAAAAAATTCCGTATCACATTGAGAATGCTGATTTTTCAAAGTATTAATAAAATACACACACAAAAAGAATAAAATTCTATAAAAAATATTCTGAATAGTTGTGTAAAATTAACAAACACAAAGTTTATACAGTACCATATTAGGATGCCAGATTTGTTTCTATGATCTGTATATAAGTGATACTAAATTTAATGATTATTTATCATTTAAAAAATTCAAACAATAAAATAAGACAAGTAAAAATGAGATTAATCGAATTGAAAATATTTATCTGCTGATAATTATGAAATCCTTTAATGTAAATACAAAATATAAGCTACAAAAGGCAATAATTTACGATATTTTGCATAAAAATACAAAAAGAAAAGGTACCAAAAATAATCGTCTGCATAGAATATAACAAAAGCAAATAAATTGCTTAGAGCTCAAAAAGAAATTGTTTCAACTGAAGTTAATTGGTGCATTGATAGGATTATAATTGGTAATATTGAGAAACCGAAGTGATTTAAATATAAATGATTAATGGAATTATTTTATTTTTCAAATAGGATACAAAAAGTAGAGAAGATAAACTACTGGAGAAGAAAGTTGAGATAGCCGAAATGATGTACAAGGCTTCCTTGGGAAAGTTACTATTGATGTCATCAAGAAAAAGATGGATTTATTTAAGAAAGTGACCATAGATCCAGAAGACAGAGAATCAGTTTAGACGACTTATTATTTGATATATTAATGGTAAGTGGAAAAACATGCCGAGATTACAAAAGTCCATAAAACAAAAAAATTTCTTAGCTTCAATCTAAATTCATATTATTTAAAAGCATTATTTAAAAAAATCGAAACATTTGAGTCTAACGTATATGTATCATCGATAAAATTATTTTAAAAAGATCAATAGTAAAGTTCTGTAAGGCTATCTAAGCTTCAAAGAAAGTCCAAACATTAAAATAAGTTTATATGATAATAAGACGTATATCCACTTATATTATTTGTCCTTGAAATTTCAGAATATTTTATAAATGTACCATTTTTCACTTAAACATTTTAAGTTACATATCTACAGGTATTTAACGTACAACTCAGCAGATGATTTATAAATCATATTTTATTCAAGAAAAAATGTATTGATTGAAACTGAAACTGAAAGAGCATATAAAATGTATTGCTCTTGATAAGATAATGAAGTTCTAAGTACAAGGCAATTATAATTAAATTTCCACTTTCAAAATGCTACATAAAAATAGCTCCTGGTCAAAATGAATTTAAATTTAAACTGAATATACTTGGAGAAGGGTAAATGATATGGCACAGTATAAAAAAATTCCAAAATGTATAATGGCTGGCGTTGTAACCATCAAAATAAAAGTGCATTCGACATCAAGTGACATTTTGAATCGAATTACGACTTTTCAACTGTACTGTTCAATTTACAGGTTTTTCATTTTTTTTTCGAAAAAGAGCTTTTAACTCATTCAGAATCCATTACACTGTTGATGAAAAGCCGATCTACCATGCCACATTGGATTGAAAAAATTCGGTTTTTAATTATCCTTGGGCCAAAAACCACATAAAAAGCAACAATGAAAACGCCCATGATTTTTGAAATGATTTTTCATTCTGAGCAGAGAAGTTCTTTCTTTATAGTATTTTAAAAGTGGAACTTTAATTTTGACCACCCTGTATTTTGTATCTCTATTCTTTGACATCAAATGAAGAAACTTTTAAGAAACATTATAATTTATATTTGCCCTGATGGTTTTACAAACATTTACCTCTAAATAGCCTTTAGTAGCTATATCGTATTGAAAAATATGTCACGTCCCACATAATGCTGTTATAACGTCAAAAATCAGATTGACAGAGAAATGAGGCATTTACGATACATTTCAAATAACCAAGAATCTGAAATACATTGATCATCGTGTCCAGCGATTCATGGAAATTGAAAATTTTAGATCGATTTTATTTATATAATAAGAGTTTTTCCATCAAACAGATGAAAACCGCATTCGGGCCATCATCCACGATGACATCCCCAACGACAAGGGCAACATCGACCTGGCCAGGCGCAGCGTCTACACATATTGGGCAGACCTGGCGGAAAAGATGTACAAGGACAAGATGAGTGCCAAACAGTCAAAGGAACCTGGAGGTGACGCCTTCTACAAAAAACTCTGGAGCGATGAAAATCAACTTGGTAAGTGTAGTATCTTGGGAACATTCTATCTCAGCAATAGTCAACCTGCGGCCCACCGAGCCTTTTTAAGTGGTCCGTTCAGTGCCCATTGCTAAAAAAACCCCTTTTTAAGACAAAAATTTTAAAATTTGGGTGTAAAAAAAATCAAATAAAACAATATAGTTTGAGTCGAGATTTGAATTGATATTATTTTTCTTTTTGTAACTTTGGGGGTTAGTGATAAAGACAACGGGGACCGACAATGCTGGTTGACTTTTTTGTAGTAAAAAAACATGAATCAGAAATTGTTTCATTTGTCACTAAAGGCTAAATTTAAAAAAAATAAAAAAAACAAGAATCATTCAAGACACTTTCTTTGAAGTCTCCCCCAAGAGGTTTCTTGAATAATCTTTGCAAAGAACAAAGTGTTTTGTCAGTGGTAATCCCCGCGGAAACAAAGACATCTTATGAAGTTTGTTATATTATTGCTAATCATATGAAACCCTTTTTACTGATGCAGAAATTGTGAAGAAGTTTTTTTAAATTTTTAATTTCAGTGTCTGAAAAAATAAGAAATATAAAAAATAATTAAAAAAAAATAACGGGGTTAATATATATATATATATATATTGATCAATTTTCCACATTTAACCCCCGCGTGTTTTTTAACGTATGCGGCCCAGCAAAAAAAAAAGGTTGAATCCCTTTTGCTAGCTCGTTTAAATTTTGTTGATTGGCTGGCAGAAGCTCGAACGTTTTGACCGATTTTAGACTTGTGTTATGGGAAATTGCTTAAACAGTCCGGAAAAGTCTGAAACTCTCCATCATAGCACAATGAAACATTTTAGAGAATGGGTTTTGATCAAAAATTCCGATTTCATCTTTTGATCGTGACTTAAAATATAAATAAAAGCAACCGTTTTAATAATTTTTCAGTTTACGCAATTTTTTAAAAATAAATACTTACAATGATTTTGCATTCGCTTTAAGTCTGTTAATACAAATTTGCTTGTGGAAAAATAGCCGACGACTGAGATTATTTAAATAATAACAAATTTATTAATGGATAAAGATGATCAGATAACTACACGAAGGCAAATCGATGCATATACACAAATCAAAACTATAATAGCTTTTTTACTATAGTGAAAAACGTAGTCGTAATAAATAAGCTTTACAGCGCTTCAGGAACATCTCTAACAGGAACTCAGACTGGTAAAACCTCTCTTATTGCAGTCAAGGCACAAGCAAATTATGATCTCGTCTGAACTCTTTTCTGAACTGACTCGACCTTTATACCACCTCATGAAAATTTCTAGAAGGGTTGACGCTAGAGACTTCTCGATGATTCCGGGGACGCCCTTTTTTCAATTTTTCCAAAAGGGGGGAAAGTCATGGTTAACTTCGTGGAACCAATGGCCTACCCCCGGGGGGCTTCTCATTATCTTTTCGCCTAAAACTGTAGGAGGGAGGACGAAAAGACTAACCTTAAAATCAATTGATTATTATCAAAAGGGAATTCCGAACAACAATCTATAAAGGGAACCCTTTTGGGGATATAAAAAGCCAATTATGTGAATAAGGGTACGAAATCCGATTATTTACTTTTAATCAATCCCATCTTAATACTCCTAAATTCACGATTTATTCTAGTAGATAAAAAACTCCTAAATTCCTGATTTTTCTGAGAAAAAAAAAATTTATTTATTCTAGTAGATAAAATTCCTTTAGTCACGCGTAATTCTAATTTACCGTATTAGCACAGCTTTTCCCGCGACTTGCTCCCTTTTCCTTTTAATCAGATTATAAAATTTAACATATATACCTAGCAAAATTGACTATGGTTTCTTGTTGAGAGGATGGCGGAAAAAGGGGGGATTGGGCCCCCAAAATTCCCAAGGATTATTTTGAAAACACGTAAAGCCCCGTCACAACCATAACCTTATTTAAGTTCATGCTGGGATGCGAATTCACATGTGGATCTTTTTTTCCCCAAAGAGAGTGTTTTCGCGGAAAACAACTCAATTGCGTTTTTTATTTGCACCCGAATTTTTTTGAATGCTTTAAACGCCATTACTTGTTTAGCTGAG
>BMAV01019897.1:0-128584 GCA_019973955.1 Trichonephila inaurata madagascariensis
AAACAAAAAGACCCCTTTTGTGACAAAAAATTCATGACTTTTTATCTAATATTAATGAAATGTTTTGCAGAATTTTCCACCAAAATAACATTTGATTTGATTTTGATTTACGTCGCATATTTTTGTGCTTAAATGTTTCTACTTAATCAAAAAATTGATCCCATGTTTCGTTCCTTCTTGGCACAGGGAGTAAGTACCTTTATTTATACAGCTTTAACGAGTTTATCTAATGAAGGAATACTTCAACAACATAATGCGTTGAATTTACACATTCCGTTTGTTGTTGCAAGCGTAACCTATGCAACTCGTCTTCATTTTTATGTTGTACAACTGTGGTCGCAGGGAAGTCCAAGACAAATTCCTTATCTTTTGTAAATTCTGAGGATTTCAAAAGTATTTCTTTTTTAATTCAACGATTTTAAACGATTCATGTACTGTTTCACCTATTTCTTCTAATACAGCTAACAAGTCAAATTTTGTAACATTTTTAAACATTATTGATCATAAGCAATGTTCTAAGGAAAAATACAACTCACCTTTTTTCTAGGTAATCCATTGAGACCTCCGGTTTTCAACGGAGAGTGGCAGCTTGAGAGGTAACAAACTTTGAAATGTTATTATAACTCTATCAGAATCCCTCTTTCAATTTCCTACAAAAGAATAATTTTTTTTTCTTTTTTTTTCGATTATTTTCGCATGCGCTTCTCTTACCTCGTTCACTCGCTGAAGTTAACCCTTTATCTACCCCGGTACTTATAAGTACCACTTACTTTAAAATTACATAGAATAACAATTTTTACGAATACTCTGACGAGATACTTAGCAGGAATATTCGTTTAAATCCACTCTTCCAAGATATATGGTAGCACAGGTTCTACGATGACTATTGAAGGCGAATAGTTTTGTATCAGAAATTACGTTTTCAGCGGATTGCGAAGATTGTCATTTTTGTTCCAAAAAAGTAGTTGTCAAAAGGTAAGGGTGTTATTTTTTTGTATGTTAAGGAAGACCTTAGAAAATGATTTGACTGTTTACTTTAAGTGAACAGTGTATATAATTAATTTTACAGTTGAATATCTCTTTAATTAATTAATTAGCCCTAACGGATTAAATTTCCCAAAGTTGAGTATTTTTTTTATGCATATCCCTTAATTTTCAATGCAGTGATTAAAAAAAAATATTGCATGAAAAAAACCGCAGTAAATCATAATGCGGTAGATAAAGGGTTAAGTGGAAGTAGGCTGCATGGTAGTAATATTTAAAGAGAGAAGATAAAACTTACGGGGAAAAGTGTGCATGAAATTTTTACTTTAAAAACACTTGCCTTAAAAGTTTTCAAATCAAAACTAAGCGCGAATAGCTGATCCGAGCCCGATTTCCGACTTAAGCCGAAAAAAACCGAGTAGCATAACGGACCCCCGAACCTGATGCTTCATTTAAATTCAATCTTCAACAAAACGCACCGAAAACAGTTAGCACTTCAAAAAGGATGCTGTTGTCTGGTTGTTGTGGGACATGATCTCATTTTGCGGTCTTCATACCTTATCGTGACCTACCAAGGAGACAGCTAAAAAAAATAATGGGTAATCTACGCTCTTCACATGAACTTACTTGTGTATTAAAAATGGAGAAAACTTTGTATTACTTCATAGCACTAGTAAGTTCGTCCCTCTCTTTTCACTCAGCTTTGCGTCAGCGTGTGAAAGGAATTTTCTTCCCTCTTCACACTAAAGGGGTTGTGACGAAAAACGAGTTGACCGGCACAAAGTTGCCTCATGTGAAACCGGCCGAAGTCTCTTAACATTTTGAAAACGTGAGACATGAATTCCCATCTTTCATTTTTCAACTTTGTTCTTCTTTCAAAATTTTACTATTTTTTTTTTTTTTTAATATTTTTACGTTGTAATTTTATTTTATTTTGTCTTACAAAAAATTGAGAGAATTCTGTGGTTATATACTTTTTATTGCATATCTTTTTCAAAGAGCTAATTTAAGGAAATGATTTATATAATCGAGAATAAAGGCAAAAATCCTCCCATCACAAAATCTCCATTGATTAATTGCGAATTCTTGACGAAAGAACCACTTTTGGTTAAAAAGCATCAAACAAGATGCATGTGTGTGGTCTGGATATGATTGGAAAATAGAAGATGAGAATTGGTTGACAAGAAGGAAGGTCAAAAGGGAAAAAGAACCAAACCCGATCACACGTACTTTTTCCCATGCAACTTTTTCGTCAATTTTTGGCCTAATCCGGGGGGAAGGGGTTTCCATAAACCAAACGAAGTCGACGTCAGCCGCGCTCTTTTCCCCACATTGAAAAATTACTGCCTTTTTTTCCGTTTCAAAACGAACACCCAAAATTATTTCTTTTATTTCGCTTGGTTTTTGTTCAGGGGTGTAAACAGAAAGGGAGCCCCATCCTATTTAATATTTTATACGCATTTAAAAATATTATACACCTTTAAAAAAATTTTATTTGGCATATTTGATGTGTTGACGAAACCGAACCACCATCGTGGGGACGTAGGGGGCCCGGGAATGCTATTGGCTGGAATTTCAAGCAACTTTTTTTGGGGAAAAAACCTTTTGAGTCACCAAAAGTTGTTCAAACCCTTCCATCCATTTTATAATTATCTCGAAATTTTTTTCCTTTATTTGTGATTTTTTCCGCTGCGGTTTGTCGAGGGTTTTTGTTTTGGGTGTGATCCTTGTTGTAGAGAATTTACCTTTTATATATATATATATATATTTGTTGCATTCACAGGAATTATTCGTTTTATAGGTGTGTATCTATGTGAACAATTTATCTTTTTTTTAATTATAATTATTTGCTTTGGCAAGAAGGGGCGGCATTTTCCATTTTTGTCCGGGGTGGCAAAACGCACCCGCCCTGCTACGGTATATCGGGTTCTTTAATTTTGCTCTCAGGAAAAAGAAAATAAATTCCCGAGAAGTTATAAAATCTCGAAAATGTACCCTCTTTCCGAAATCTGTCGTAAAAATCTGAAATTGAACAATGCTTTTTAATCAATATTTAGAACTTATTTACTCGTGTGAAAACCTTAACACAATCTATTTCTAGTAAATTAGCATATTAAGATATTAAATTATTGGAGTTGGCTGTGTGGGGTTTTATATTGAAGCAAGAGCTACATTTCGCCAAGTTTAGCCAAACATTCGTTGATTTACGAAAAAATGTGCCCCTGAGATAAGCAAACTACGAACCACGCAGACATTTATATCTGCCCCACGAAGCAAATTTTGAAGCAATTGTATAGATATTTCCATTTTCAACGATTTAAAAAAATCAATTACGAAGGTATTCTATTTTTTGCACAAACAAAAAATTTCACATAGATTTTTTTAATTTAAGATTACATATATAAAATTAATTTGAAAACTTTTACGAGTACAATAAATGATACCCGCCCCAATAAATATGCATTTAGTTATTAAAGCTTAAACCTTTTGCTTTAAAATTCATGTTAAAAAAAAACAAATATAGAGAGTTGGAATTTTATTCACCGTATTGATATTATAGAATTTTTATAATGTTGTGTATCCTGCTTTAATCATTATCGTGTTTTATAGTACATTGTATTATTATACGCCATCTTTCTTTTTTTTTCAAGCTCTCACCTAAAAAGGTTTTTTCATCGCTGATCTAGACAATGTAAGGAATGTGAAGAGGGCGTGACAAAGAAGAGGGTTGAAAATAGAGAAGGATCAATACGACATCCCGTGGCGCTGCACTTACGTTTACTTAAAACAACCAATTTCATGGGGGGCAGAAAAGATTACTCGAGTATATCTGGGTCGTAAATCCTATACTCACCTCTTACGATTTCTATTGGGAAACCATAATAAGCAGATAAGAATTTCTATCAAGGCAATAAACGTAGAAAATGCCTCACTGGATGAGTTTTATATTAATAATCTTTGGTTCGATAAAATATAGTATATATGAAAAAGCAGAAATTGCATTATTAGGTATTTTTCAAATACTTATATTCGGTAAAACAAACAATGATTTCTGCAGAGGCATACTCTTTTCTTACTTATGCCCTTTTCAATTGTTTGTTGCATTCTAAATAAGCGGGCATTTTGCCAATGCTGCTATTTTTTTTCTTTTCGTTTTGAGCATTATCGTATGATGCAAAGTTGTTAGCTGCTCACGGAATACAATGAAAGCGTATCTTTGAGAAAAGATAAAAGAAGATTTTTTTTCGTATAGGAAAAATTTTGCTAATTTACGATACAAACAAAATGCTTTCAGAAGTCTTTTTTTTAGTATTTGGACTCACAGAAATAGTTCGAAATTATGAATAAACTTCCCGAAAGAGAGAAATGGTATTATCATACAGGACCGGCTCTAGCAGTTTTCCCGCCCCGGACAAAAATGGAAAATGCCGCCCCTCTTTCCAAAGCAAAAATTTATAATTAATATATATATATATATATTAATTATAAATTTTTAATTAAAATTTTTAAAAATTTAATATATATACCAGGTGTATGCATATTAAATGAGACGATTGCTAACAGATGTCGCCACGCATATATGTAAACAATTCGAAACCATGACATGTGATTTTTTTATTGTTAGACCTTTGATATCCATGTTTAGTTTACATTTGGACGAGTTTCAGCGTGCATTGTATTTTTTTACTGTGTTGAAAATGTCGAATTTTATGCCTTCCGACCACGATTTGCGGACAGCATTAATTTTTTGTTACCATTTGAAGAAAAATGCTGCCGAATCACATCAAATGCTTGAGGAAGCATACGGTGGTAATGCTCTGAGCCGTGCGCAGTGCTACAGGTGGTTTGAAAAGTTTCAAAATGGTGATTTCGATGTGAGAAACGAGAAGCGTGGCAGACCAGCAAAAAAATTTGAAGATGCTGAATTGCAAGAATTACTCGATGAAGATAATAGCCAAACGCAGAACATCTTGCAGAACAATTGAATGTTGACCAGAGCACTGTTTCCCATCGTCTCAAAGCAATGGGCAAGATAATAAAGGTCGGTAGATGGGTACCACACGAGCTAACGGACCGTCAACAGGAAAACCGAAAAATCGTGTGCGAAATGTTGCTTGCCCGCTACAAACGCAAGTCATATCTCCATCGTATTGTGACTGGCGATGAAAAATGAATTTATTTTGAGAATCCCAAGCTTAATCGATCATATGTTGATCCCGGACAGCCGTCCAAATCGACCGCAAGGCCGAATCGCTTCGGCCGCAAGACAATGCTGTGTATTTTCTGGGATCAGGAGGGACCAATCTATTATGAGCTTCTCAAACCCGGCGAAACCGTTAATACTGATCACTACAAGCAACAATTACTTAATTTGAACGATGCTCTACTTGAAAAACGCGAGCAATACAAGAAACGGCAGCACAAAGTGATTTTCCTTGATGACAACGCACCTAGCCACCGTGCTAAACCAACCAAGGACATCGTTAAAGACCTCGGCTGGGAGCCCTTAGCGCATGCGGCTTATTCGCCAGACTTGGCTCCTTCCGATTACCACCTATTTGCATCATTGGGACACGCATTGGCTGACCAGCGCTTCACTTCTTACGAAAACGTTAAATCTTGGCTTGATGGCTGGCTGGCCTCAAAAGACCGATCATTTTTTTGGCGTGGTATTCACAGATTGCCCGAAATATGGGGAAAATGTGTAGCTAGCGATGGATATTATTTTTAATAAAGAAATATTAACTGTTTTCGTAAATTTATTGTTTATTTTTTAAAAAAATCGTCTCATTTCATTTGCATACACCTGGTAATCTCCTAAAATATGCAAAATAATTCGAAATTAAGCACATAATTACTCTTTATGATTCACTGGCGAAGCTAGTACTGAGTGGGTCCTGTATCCAAATTCCTTGTGGACTTTTTTTTTGGGGGCGTATCATTGATACGGTGATAGCTACGCGATTTCAAACGAGTAAAATGTAAGAAAAGAAATAGCTCGTTTCTGCAGGCCAATTTCTTCGAAAATGAGTCTACTGATGGTGGGGATCACAAGCGCTTTTATTTTAACTTATAGAAACTACACTCAAGACTTCGATAAAATATCTCCTGTGACTCTGTATCTACTAAAAACTCTTATTACCCATGTCCCCTTTAGAAAAGCTGGCACCGGACATTGTATGGATGAAAGGAATGTCCGTTGTGGGGAGAAAGTTACTAGTGAAAATTGTGTAAATCTATCAACTTTCATAATTTAAGATATACTCCCGCCTCGAACGCTTCAAGTTTCAATGTAAAATAAAACGGACATTAAACATACTGAGTACAAAATAAGGAAGTACGTTAAATGTAATACCAAATTCACACCCAATAATATTTCAGAAAGTATATATAATAAAGTATATTGTAATATAAAAATATTTTCTAAATTTGATCCAAATGCCGCCCTTGGGTCCGGTTTGTCCGGCCCTAGAGCCGCCCCTGTATCATACGTCCGTGATTATCCAAGACAGTCCTGGCTTCTTAATTCTGTCGGATGTAATGTCTGGGATTTTGAAAATTTTATGACTCTGGCAAGGGTTTTTCAAATTTTAATCCTATATGTTGAACATCACGTTTTGAAACATTCTCCTTAAAGCTGTGCCAGGGGTGGCTCTATGGCCGGACAAACCGGACCCCGCCGGCGGCAAATTCTAAGGGCGGCATTTGGATCGAATTTGAAAAAATGTTTTGTTACAAAAAAATTTGATATATCTTCTGAAATACCATTGGGCGTGAATTTGGTATATTTCATTTATTGTATCTTACTTCCTTATTTTGTACTCTGTATGTTTAATGTCAGTTTTCTTTTATGTTGAAACTTAAGAGCTCGAAGCAGGAGTATATGTTCAACACGAAATTAGATAAGTTTACACATCTTTCACTAGTAATTTTTTCCCCATCCCGGAGTATGGTCACAACAGACATTCCTTTCACCCATACGACGTCCGATGTCAACTATCCAAAAGGGGACAGGGGCAATAAGTTTTTGTATAGAGAGTCACAGAAGAAGTTTTATTTTAGTCTTCAGTGTAGTTACTATGTTAAAGTAAACGTTTGTGATCCCCATCATCAGTACTCTTTTTAGAAGAAATTGGCATGCTGAAATGAACGATTCCTACTCGTTCGAATAACAGGTAATTATGTCCTTAATTTCGAATTATTTCGTGTGTATTTGACTTAAAATTATATACATACATACATACATATATATATATATATATAATATTGTTACGCTGCCTTTTTGTTCGCAAGATTTATTCAAGTTTTATAGGTGTGTATAAATTATTGTGTGAACAATTTATCTTTTTTAATTATGTTTTACTTTAGTGAAGAGAAGGGCGGCATTTTCCGTTTTTGTCCGGGGCGGCAAAACTGCTAGAGCCGGCCCGGGCTGTGTATATTTAATAAAGTATACTTTTAAAATTGGAAAGTAATTTCATCACCCACCAGCATCAGAAACATTTTAGATGTATTCACAATTAATTTGTCAACTTCAGGAAAGCAAAACCTACAAATTTGTCATCTTCTGCAAAAGAAATTGCTACACATTTTAAGAAACTAATAATGTATAGGAACAAAAATTCTACATCAGCATAAATAATTTTTATAATTCTAGTATCCAATTTAAAGAGTTGTGTGGAGAACCAGTTTTGATGGTAAGTTCCCGCGAATAAATTTCCGAACTGAAATTTCTGGTTTGATTTAGAACAGAGTGCACAAATTGTAAACGACATTATAAAAGATTCAATAAATATCGATGATCTATTTGATAAACATGCATTCAGAATCTAAGGGTAAGTTATGGCTCAAGTTCTGAAAAGTTTTTTTCCTCTAATGGGTTGCGGATTGGTGTTTTACCATTGCAGACCTAGTACATTCCCAGGAAACTGGTATCTCTTTTTAGTGCGGCACCATATAGGTGAAATACCAATCGCCGCAGGTAACTTTGACGCCCAGTTTCCTCCCCAGAGGGAGGCACCTGAGCTCTGACGATGCGAACCTGTACTAGGATTTAATTTTGCCGAAAGCACCCAAGCCAAACAGTTCTGAAAAGTAGCAGATACTATTGAAGAAACATGGAAAGCAGTTTTAAGGAGTTCAAAAAACCGATATTTCATGTTGCAATATTTCCCAAACGGTTGAGTTTGCGATGTCTTTGCATAGGATATCTCCAGTTTAAAGTTTTTACAATTATGGGGAACATTTGGTCAGGGGAATTGCATAGACTTTATGTACTCACAGTATCATTAACTAAATGTCAAGATTAATTTCGAACTTTCTTGTTTTGATGCAATTAAAACAAACAAAAAAATTCTGAAAATATATCTAGTGAACAATACAACTGAATAAAGTTTAATGTTTCAGCAAATTGTTAAGACTTTTAAATAGTTTCAAAAATACATTCAGTGTTGGAGCTTCTAAAATATGGTAAGCTTAGTTATGTATATATCACTTTAATTTTCTTATTTTCAAAGATTCTTTGTATTTTGAAAATCAGAAAATTTTGTATTAATATGGTTGAAATATATTATATCAGAAGATGTTTCGAATGGAAAACATATAGTGATAGAATTTTATATTCGAAACTTTTTTAATGCAATTTTCTTCTGAATTGCATTCAGTTTTATTTGCATTTCACACAAATTTAATGCAATATTTATTTCATTTCATTATTTAATTGATTCTCAATGCGAGCATGATGAAACAAATCTTTAACCAAGAGTTTAACTAAAAAAGATAAGTTACAACATTTCAATAGACTCAAACACCCTTTGATAATGTCATTTATATTTGAAAAGTTTACTTGTATTATTTTTCTGAATCTAATTGTAAAATGAAGAAATGCAAATATTAATTCTTTCCAGGCAAACTAAAAGTAAACCCATTATTTTAATTTATTGGTTTCAAAAAATCTTTTTTTTCAAATATGTCTCTATATAACTCAATGGCATAATGGAGATGTTAGGGTCCCCTTGCAAAGTCAGGTTTTGGGCCCCAAGTTGAATCTTACAAAGGATAGTAAAACCATAACATAACATAGGCTTTGGGCCCCCAAACCCTTGATGCAGGGTTGAATGTTATGCAACTGATATAACTATTGTTAATATAAATAACATACTTGAAAATTTTCTTATGAACTCTCAACAAAATATGAAATTGCCTATTATTACAATAAATATTAACAATAATTAAATATAAAATTTCAATGTCTAAGCCTTTGTTATAAAAATTTGTATTATAAAGTTACGAGGTAAATAAAAAAAAACACAATATCTAACAATGCACAATATGAAACTGTTATTAGAACATCTTTGTATTTTAAATGTTTTTTCCATATGACAACGTTTGGGATTATTGCTAGCATTCCCATTTTCTTCATTTTGGTGAAAACTAAATTACAGTAAGAAACATAATAAAACTCTACATAAAGTTCTGACCCCCTAAAATTTAGAAATATGACTGTCATGAAACAAATGAAAAATATTGTGTCAATCCAAAAATGAATTTTAATTATGAAACATTCCATAAAAAATAAAATATTCATTTAATGTAAAATATTAAGAAAATAAAACTACTAGAATATAAAAATTTACTCTCTGTATACAACAACTCTGTGTAAACAACTCTTCATATATACCTTGATAATTTTTGATTTTCTACACTAAAAGTTTTCACTAAATGATGATAAAATTAAGAATATTTAACATGTTATCAGATAAAGAGAAATCAATTTATTCTCTTCAATTGTACAGAAGATTCATAAAAAAAAAATTAGCATATTTCAGCTTATAAACTACAATTAATTATGTTTCATAAATTACAAAAAGAAAATTGTTTAGCATGGCATGAAATAAAACATAAGAAAAACTTGATATTTAAGAATATAATAATCTGTCTTATGGAATAACTCAAGTGAGTGAGTGAGAGTTTTTTTGAAGCTGCACTATAAAGTTGGATGAGGGTTATTAGTGACAGACCTTGTAATTTTGTACCATGGTCTAGTGACAAGGACGACATCTGAGCTGGAACCCCCTCTTCAAACTTCCACATCACACCAATGGAAAGACATTTGAGCCTCAACATATTTAACGAGCATTGTCCCCCTCTACAAGGTAAGTGTTCAGCTACACAAGGCCCAAACACATGACACGCCAGCCACAAGTCTGTGACCTTGACCACAACGTTATTGTGGTTTACTTGGAATAACTCAATGTCATATTCAGTTCTAAAAAAGAAACAGGAATTCAAAAAGAAGTAAAATTTTATTCGCACATATTTTTACACACTGAAAGTGTTTTAATAGAAATATATACAATTCTTAGTAACTGACAATCAAGTTTCCATTATTGAAAAGCATGGATTAAAAAAAAAATCATACATCAAGTAAATTACTTACTTCTAATGAATGCTGCAAATTCTCTTATTCTGTATGGAGTTATTTGAGAATAAAAAAACTTTCCATTTTACAAAAAAAAAATCTATAAAACTGTTCTATATAAACATTTACCATTTTTAAATCATAGTAAAAAAAACTTTATAAATGACTTTCTGAATAGAAAAGACAGTTGGTATGATATTTACAGGTGAATGCATAAACATATAATAAAAGTTAAGTGCGCATGATTTTGCATGTTGTATTGTAGAATAATATTTTAACTTTACAAAATATAACTGGAAAGTGTTCAAAAGAGGTACTTATTTATTTTTATAATTTAATTGAACAGTTAGGATGTACTTCAAAAATAAGCAAAATGAATATATAGTTATATATACTAGTGTTATTTTATTCTTTTTTTAAAGACATATAGTCACAATCATAATAAAAATAGGACTTTCCAAATGTATAAAAATAATAAGCATTCACTTTCAAAGTGTAAATATTTTCATTACTTTTACTTTAATTCATGCATTTTGGCAATTTGTACACAGTTTTGCACTACAAGATATCACATAATTACAACTATTATTGTGTTATGGAAGCCAAAGATTTGACTTTGAACAGTACAACATTGCTGACTTGAACTCTTTTAGTTCATCAATTAATAAAGTTATTAAATACACATTAATTATGCGTGTATACAAATAGATACAAAATGATAATCACCGGTATGTTTGTACTATGTAATTAATGTAAAAGCATACAAAAGTTCATTGTACCAAAAATGACATAGAATTATTTCTCTACATGATGCTCAGTGTAGAACACACCCTATTTTGCTTAATTAAAGTTAGCATACTAAAAATCTACAAGTAATCTACTCATTCACAATATGTTACAAAACTAATACAAGTTCAACAAGTACACTATCTAAATATAATAAAGCTAATGACAAAATGTGATTATGTGGTCCACTGTTAAATCTTAAAAAAATGAAATTGACTGATTTGCCCATTGTATAATAGCACAAAATAAATAATTGACAACAATGAGTCATTAATCTGCATCAAAAGAGAAGTACCAGGGTTTAAACATTTTGTTCTCTATTTATAGATATCTTTAAAAAACCAATATTTATTCTATAATTTAAAGAACATGTCTAAAATTTTAAAATCTTGTATAACATATATATTCAAACAAAAGTGTAAGATTAAAAGAATTTTACATGTTTCTAAAAGTTTTGTTTTTCTGAATGATATTAATACACCTTAAAAAATCACTTATTAATATATCAATACTAATAAAAAAAGATATAAAAAATTGTCATTTAACTTCAGAATCACTAAATAAAGGATCAACATACTAATTGATTCCCTACTAAATGCACTTTGATTATGCTTGATTGCATTAATATCTATTGTTTTTCTTTTTTTGGAGGGATTCCACAACTTTTGTACTTTTGAAGGAAGAAGGCTTGTTATGTAAATGTGTCAAAAAGAATTAATTTTAAGAAACTAAGCTCTAAAACATAAAAAGTGCTGAATATATAGTTCAGATGTCCTTTATAAATCCCCCCCCCCTTCATATCAAGAAAATGCATATTAGCTAGTAAAAACCACCCTGTATTTTAATAAACTCTTTTCCTATCAATTAATCATGTTCAAAAAGTCACTTAAAAGACAGTGGTGTAATGTAGAATATTAAGGCCTCACCCCCTGTAAAGTCAGGTTTCGGGCCCTCTAGAATCCTGCTCCATCCCCCTCCCCCCACAATGTGGGAGTTGCAGGGGTGTACATTATGCCACTGTTAAAAGACATCTTATTTTCCAAAGTATACTAAAATTCAACCTCATGCATTTTCTTTCATTCTCCAATTCATTCTTTTAATGACAATTCTGCAGTTTTTAAAAGTACTATAAAAAAGAAGTCTTTAATATTTATCCATTAAATAAATTCTAACTCCAATAAAGTTTGATTCAAAATATTAAAAGTATTTATCCCAAAGTCTATGCACATCCATTATCAAAGACAATGGGAACTTTGTACTTGAGTTTGTATTTCAGGCAGAGTATTTACGAATTATTACACATATATATTTTAAATAAAATATATTTTTCAGATTATCAAATGATAGCCAAGCTAAAATTCAAGAGCCAATTTGCTAGAAATAAATGTTTGAATTTCTATAATAGCCTACCTTTGTCAATAACAAAAAGAACTATTCAGTATGATATAATATCAAACTAAATATTATTATACTTGTTTAAAGAATATTGAAATAAAAAAATATTTGAGTTAGGGTTAAAGATGAAAATAGAAAATTCATATATATTTTCCCCATTTCTCTATTACTGCATAAAAAATGTGAATTTCTTCATGCATGTTTAAAAAATTTCTAGAAAATCAAATCATAAAAAAAGTAATGACCAATTATTTTAAGATTTAATATAGCACATAACTTCTAAATTTAACTAAAGTGCAATAACAGTGTTTTCATTCTCGAAAGGGAAAAAAAATTTTTTAAATAATTGACAGAATTGAATTAATATATAAATAATTTCATAAAATAATTGACATTTTATCAGAAAAATAAATTGTTCAACAATAAAAAAATTAAAACAAATTGCACTCCTTAAGAAAATAATTTAAAATCTACAAAAAGAATTTTATACAAATTATAGTACAACTATCTTCACTTTTTTAAATTATCAAAATTTTTCCCATGTAAAAAAACTTAATAAATTTTTTGAATTTTAGGTATAACTTCATACGAACTTTAAAAACTTCATTTAAAACAAACTCCTTGTGATTTTAAATATTTGTGCACTCAACTCCTACTTCTAAAAAGTTTTAACTGGGATTCACTTTGGCATCTTAAACTTTTTCAAGTATGGAATATGAGGTATTAATAAAAAAATTACATTCTTGTTTAATGCTATTAATTCAAAAGCATTACCTTGTGTTCATTATCAATATATATATTCAAGTTTTCACATGATTTAATTTTAAACAATAACTATATAAAAATTTCTTTTCAAACTTATCAACAACACTTATTAAATTAAAGAAAAAATTAATCCCTAATTGATTTTATAAACATGACTATATATGAGCTTATAACCACATATATATAAAATACTCTCTAAATATTTAAAATATTCTTACATTTAATAGTCAGTGCTGTTACTTATTTTGGCAACTAGAATTATTAAAACATGGAAAGGGACAGTTACAATATAATAATTTTTTTTTTCTTATTTAATAAATTAAAAAGTTTTAACTAATCATTACTGCCCATGTCCATGTTTTTCTTTATGTAACTTCAAGCAATAGCTTCGTCGAAAACCTTGATTGCAAACTTCACAAACAAATGGTTTCAGACCTTTATGAATCAACATATGATATTGCAAATTATGTTTTTGTGTAAAACCTTTACTGCAAATGGTACATTTATAAGGTCTTTCCCCAGTGTGAGTAATAATGTGGTATTCAAAATTTACTTTGTTATAGCAAGTATATTTACAAAATGGGCAAGCATACATCTGATTTTCAGCACTAAAAGAATTCTGAACAATTCCTTTTGTAGTAGCGCTTAATTCAGGTCGCTTCCAGACATCTAAGAGTAGAAAGAGAACATTAGAGTTTCACAAACCAAGAAAGCAAATATATTTGTTTGAAAAAAAAATTCAATAGTTAACACAAAGAAAAAAATTTATTTTATCATTCATATTCTAGATCCTCAAACTAAGTATGCCTGCATCTGTAGGAAGAAGCATATAATCTAACAGCTAAATTTTGTCCATGAAGGAATAATACAATGACATAAATTCTCCAAAATAAAAATTGAAATATTTGTATACAATTCCATAAACAAAAAAAGTGTCATTTAAAAACTTAGTATATTCTGAGACAGTAGATGATTCAGAGGACTAATAAAATACATCTAGGTATCAAGGAGGGATTCTTAATGCTTTGATTCTGTTGCAATCAAAGCAATACCAAATGGTTCGAGAACCATTAATATTGTATATAATTTAATAATGCATGACAACTTAAGTAGGTACCTTCTTAAAACCGATCATGTAATAGGATCAGATAAAATAGATTAACTCAAATTATATATAAACCTCAAAAATAACCATGTACCGGACAAAAAAAATTACATCTTTGTTTCATTTTTATCTTAATTTTTTTCTAGGAATCTTAATACTTGCCTTCTAATAAACATTTAAAAGCAAACAATTTTCATTCTACTTTTTTCGTAATTTTTATATTTTATTTGAAAAGCTTTTAAATATTAAATTGCAGTACAACAGTAAAAATCACCATATACATTGTTCATTAGTAAATTCTCATAATATATCCAATGTTTCAAATAAAATAGCATTTAGTAAAATATTAGAGGCCACTAAACAAATATATCATTTCCTCCACAGAAGAGGTATTTAAGAGGGTGCGTACCATAATTAAAAAAATTTATCAAAAGCAAATATATCTAAATTAATTTATACATTTTAAAAAACGTATTTTATTTTATTTATCTCTTCACATTTACTAATTATACTTAAGTAATCCAAGAAGCACTTGATTTTAACAAATCTGCTCAAATTTGGTAGTAATTAAAGTAATGTTATGTTTAAAAAATAGCATACAAAATGGATATTATTAAAGTACAAAGATGTTTAGAGCTGAATTAGAAAATTGAACAGATTAAATATGTACATTATTATTAAATGACTACAATTTTATATAATATTAATTTAAAATATATATAGATAAAGGCATAGAAATAAATATTTTTTCTAAAATTGCTTATCTAAATTACATAACTAGGAAAGTGAAATGTTCCAGCACCATTTCTTTTATTAAACAAGAGATATTACAAACAAAATTCAGTTTTTGGATGTGAACTAAAACAATAAAGTTAATGTACACAACTCTTAAACTGAAAAAATGTTAATCAGTCAATTTAAATTTAATACTTTTCTACTTTTATTACACAGCCAATAATCACCAGATTCAACTAGTTTCTTTGGTACAATGTAAGGAAAATAAAATTGAAAACTTCTACCCCACAACCAATCACTTACTTACTTTAAAATAGCTGAATTAAAGAGAAAAAAATACATAAAAACAATGAGAATTTTATAATGAAAATATATTTGATAAAAGATGACTAAAAATTCTCACAGTAATTGAAATTTAAAAAAAGTACATTAAGGTATATTTAAAGACAGTTACCAATATCTTTAAATTCAGAAATATAATAGAAAAATATTTCTATATTGCAAAAGAATATCACTTTGAAAAAGAATATTCATTTTTGGCAAACATTTTACATTTATCCAATCAATTACATTTTTCTTTCAAATCAACACAAAAACATCACTCTCATGAAAATATATTACACTTCATATTAACTTACCAATAATCTAAAATATATGATTAAATATGAAAAATATTCCAAATGCAGATAAACATATAAAGAATATTTATCAACCTTTCTTGAACACAAAACAAAAAATTAAAATTTCTCAGAAGCAGCTAGAATAAAATAAAACTTTGATATCCTTTGACTATAAATAAAAGGAAGCATACCAAAATCTTAGAAATAATATTTTTATAATATAACAACAGTAGTCACTTTTACCAAATTGTTAATAATGTGAAAAGAGGAAAATTATGTTGATTGATCAGTATAAAATAACAAATGTAAATTCAATACCAATGATGTATTAATTAGTACAGGATTAGAATGCAGTTTTTGAAACAAAAATTTAATTCTTATGAAGCAGAAAATTAACATAGTAATGGTTGGAATTTGCATAAATGACATTTTATAAATGCTTATGCAAAGTAACATATAATGTATTGTGTATTATATATATTCCAATACATATGATTAGTTACATTTTTAATATCAAAAAGTATTTTATAAAAATAAATCAATATAAAATCACATAATTCTTAAAAGTATTAAAAATAAATTTTAATTTCATTTTTAATAAACATAAAACAGTATTTGAATAAATGTAATACAAATTCCATACTCAATTCATGTGAAGGTACATTAAAATCAGAATTATTTATTTAAAACTTCTTTTAGGTTAACTTATAACTATAATTTTAAAAATTTTACAATAAGCAGTACATTTTAATTTTATTACAAGAAACAGTTTTTTACTTATGCATTTACTCAAAATTTTAAATTTATGAATAATTTTGAAAAGATACAAATTTTAGCAGATTACAAAATTTTATATTTAATACACTTTGTATAGATCATGAGTAACAATACAATAAATATTTATTCATTGACACTATACTATATAAATAGAATTATATATGCTTTTAGAAAAGAAAAAAATAATAAAAATTTGTAATAAAAGTTTACAAAAAAAACCAAAAATTTCTTTCAAATTTACAAAAATAATCAAAAGTTAAATAAAACTTGTTAAATATATTGTATATTAAATAAATAATAAATTATTATTCAATATAAAAGAACATTAGTTATAAATATTTCATTCAGAATTTTGAGCAATCTTTATCATGGAACATAAATTTAATTTTTTTTAATAGAGCTAATTTGATAATTTCTCATAAATAGTCCACAAAGTTATAAAATTGCGGATCTTTGCCTGAACTCATTTTTATATAATTATAGTTATCATAAGAAAAACCAAATGAAAATTACACTAAAAACTTTCAACAAGTTACATGAGTACAATATTGAAACAGACAAATAAAAAAGACAATGGTTAACTTTCATAAAATTTAACTCCATATAACAAGAATTGCAATTTTATATTTTACCTAAGCATTATTACATAAACATTTGTAAATGCTGGAAATAATTTAAATACAAATAACATTAAAACAATTACAATGTTACACAGCTAAATATAAATAAAATAAGTCTCAGTACTGATATGTAAAAGATTAAATACACATTACAAAAAGCATTACATTACATAAAAAAATGGTCATTCGGGTATTGATGGAAATATCTGCGATTTAAGTAGTTTTCGTTATTGATTATACAAAGCAAATAAGTTGGTAAGAAAAAAAATGTTAATTTCTATTATACAGTTTTTGATATTAATATAACTTCCTTTTGAAAACTAAAAAACTAATGATTGTCTATAAATGCCAACTGATAAATACTAATTAACCTATCCTGCATTAAATTAATTATTTTTTATTTGTAATAGAATATTTTTAAAAAAATTATAATTCTTTACAAAAGTACAAAATTAAATTATTCATATAAGTATTAAATTTAGATACCTCAAAATAACTTCATTTAAATTCATTACAAATCTATTGGTTTTTCATAATACTGACAATAATATAACATGAAAGGATATATATCACATTATTTTCCTAGAATGAAACAAAAAGGAATTAAGTTTGGTTAAGAAATACCTTTGATAAAGAACAATATTTTCTAAATTTTACTAAGCAAGATTGTTAGTGAATTTAAGTATATAAGTAAAAATGTATCTACAGCATAATCTTTTCAAATAATAATTTAATATTCCATAAAATAAATATTATTTGAATATAAATGAGTAAATTTACTACAATTGATAAATATGAAT
The DNA here is from genome assembly GCA_019973955.1 of Trichonephila inaurata madagascariensis. Lineage (NCBI taxonomy): Eukaryota > Metazoa > Arthropoda > Arachnida > Araneae > Nephilidae > Trichonephila > Trichonephila inaurata. Next base: position 18,009 of record BMAV01019897.1, read on the forward strand.
CAAATATGTAAATTAGTTAGTTATGTAACACATGTTAATTAATATGCATTAAATTAAAAAATAAAACCGAAACTTAATGTTCTAATATTTCTCCCCTTCAATACAATTAACGTATCCATTCTCGGATATAATTTACGAAAGAGTTCAAATATCTTAATCTCATATCTCAATACATACACATTAAAAGAATTAATTTAAAATTATTTCATAATGAATCATAAGTATGAAAGTTTTACAAATTGGAGATGACAGTAAGATAATAAAATTATTAATATTTATTACACAACATTAAATAAATAAATCAGCGATTTATAGATGAAAAATCTCTAATTTTTTTTTATTTATATAATATATTTTAATTAAACACATAATTAATTACATCTACCGTATAATTACACTTAAATTATCGAAATATCAAAACTATCTTCTCGAAATCACTTCAGAATATTAAATGAGTAGTTTCCGAATGACCGAGTCCAAAAAAACAAATCAATTAAGAGACTCGGATCTCAAAGTTTTAATCAGATTCACCTCAATTTATTTTGTTTTTACAATACGACTTTTTCGAGTTTATTTTGACAGTAGGTCTGAAAAAAAACTTTTTTTTTAAATCAAAACGGTAAGTCTTGAAGGTAACTAGTCGATTTTGCTGAGGAAATTATTAAAACTTAGTGGTCCATTTCTTATTGCAAACATATATCTATGTGAAACACAAAAATAAGTCACTGAAACTTAACCTCGGAAGTCCGAGCCCTTTCAAATACACCGAAAAAGGCCAAAAGATCATTCAAATACACTGGCCTTTCAAATACACTGAAATCACATAATTAAAATATGGAGGGTCAGGGGCAGATTTAGGCAATGTAAAATGGGCTCATAGTCAGGGAAGCAAATTTCAAAAGGGGACATCCTTTGCTCGCAGGAGTGTTTAATGATGCTCATTAAAAAATAATTAATAAAATTCAACACTCCAAACAGAGTAGCTGGGTATTATTTGTAGTTTGGTGTAAAAATTACTTTAATAATTTTGCCAATGGTGAGCGCTACCGATGGGCAAACAGGGTTTAAGACCAAGCATGACTATTTAAATCTGACCTTCAGGAGAGTAAAATTTGTAATACTATTCATTGAGTCAGTTTTGTGTCTTCTCACTAAGAAAGATGCAAAATAATCATGAGAAAATATCTGAAAACACACTAAGAATATCAAAGCTTTGAAATTTGAGAGCATAATCTAACCATAGAGGCTGCATCGAAAAGCATCAGATTAATCAAAAAGCATAACGGGATCAAAATAGCAATGGAATTTAAGTAATTTAACAGTCAGTTTGCTCCAAATATATTTATATTCTTAAGAAAGGTGTTGAGACAGAATCTTAAGTACATATACCATTTTAGTAACTTTTTCGTTAAACTCGTATTTGGTGAGTAAATGTTTATTAACGTCGCTTTATAAAGCAACACGATGGTCATTGGAGACGGACCTCGTAATTTTGAACTTTGGTCTAATGACAAGAACGATACATGAACTGGTACTCCCTTCTCCAAACTACCACATCACGACAACGGGACAGCTTCGAGCCTCGGCAGTTTTAACTAGCATCAGCCCCTTTAAACGGTTGCTCTTCAGTCGAAACAGGACTTGCACTTATGAGTTCATAGACATAACCACTAGGTTACCATGTCTCTCAAAGTATCTGGTAAGTTATTCGAACAGAAATGAGAAACTCTGCTGTAAATTATCTCTTCTAGCTTGCAAAAACGATTTCATCAACGTTAAAAGTAAAAACTGTATTTTGAAACGTTATTATTATTTTTTATATAGATTTGAACGTTTAAATATTTATTTGGAATGTATACAAATCCCCACTGTTGCTCGTATCGATTGCTTCAAATTTTTGTAGGGAACTTTGCTGATGTTTCAAGAGATCTGTAGCCCCCACTTCCACTTTTTTTCTTTTCTAAAAACTCCTTGTTTAAGGAAGAGTGTGCATGGGTATGTACAAAGTCGCGAAATACCTTGATATAGAGCAAATAGCAAAAAACCGTCCCCGACCACGTTTAGAAAACGATAACTGCACGCAAGAACGTCTTAAGACTTCTTGAGGCTCTGGGTCTATACTCAAAATTAGACCCTGGGCCCTTATACAAATGTAGGGCCCACCTATGATCCTTAAAAGTAGGCAGTACATAGCATATGTTGTCAAATACTCGTACAAACATGAATATAGTGCTCGAAATAAATAACTGTGCTTGACTTACAATCGCACAAACCGGCTCGACCAACTGCTACTTTTGGAGTGAATGAGTAATAATGGTGTATGATGGTAGACCTAGACCGACTCATAGATGATGATCATTACATGTAGCCAGATGACATATAGTCCGAAATACCCAGTTCTTTGTAGAATATGAGTACAACCAGAGAAAAAGCATTTGACCGTTGAAATTATTCGAATCATGATCTTATTAAGGCAGAGTCAAAAACGAAACGAGGCCCTGGGCCCAGACCCATGCCTTAACCCTCTCGCTGTGCATCCACGGGTAAAGTACACGTAGCACTACGCAGCGAGAGGGTTAAGATGTCCCTGATTGCATGTAACGACTTCTTGATCCCTAGGGAAGACTCCCAAGTGGTAAGAAAGTTGCGGGTGTGTTTTAGCTAAAAACTCCCGGTTTTGAACTATTAGACCTACAAACTTGAAATTTTTCCAGCATGTTTCTTTTTATAAGTAAAAATCTGCTATGGAAGGGTTTACGGAAATCGACTCCCAAGGGAGGGAGGAGGAAGTGCAGGGCGTAAAAGCTAAATGTATTCTGTTTTAGAAATTCAAACCCTGTTTTTAAATCAAGAGGTGAGGACTATAAAAATGTTTTTGAATACAATCGAAAGATTAATATTACAAGTTAGACATCTATAACATAAAAAAATATATGTATATAAAAATATCTGTGTATATTATCATCAATTACAAAGTGAGGTGGGTGAGTTACAGCTAGTGTCACTGGCGTAGCTAGCTCTGAGGGGACCCTGTATCAAATTTCTTCGGGGCCTTTTTTAAGATATGGGAGCCCTGTTAGTGGGACTGTAATTACACATGTTGGGGCCTCTGTAGTTTGGGGGCCCCGTATCATTAATACGGCTAATACGGCGGTAGCTACGTTACTGGATATATATATATATTGAAATTTTGGGAAATAATTTTGATTTAATTATCTCGGTCTCCATTTCTTTCATTTTCATTAGTTCTAATTTTTATTTACTTGAATACAGTGGTATCGCAAGATTTGCCTTTCTCTGCTGTAGTAAACTGTTAACCAATAAAGATGTAACAATAAGAATGAAAGCAAAAAATCAAACTTTAATCGTTGGTGTACAGCATAGTAGAAAGAAAATATGACAAAAACTGTAAGCCCTTCAAGGGAAGGAGGTAATACAGGGTCCTAAATTAGTACACACAGCTGCAACCTCTAGCAGCTAAAGCTGCTGTAACCTGGTTAGACATTTAGTTGAAGTGAGCTTGGATGACAGATACGGGCAGTGGCGTAGCGTGGGCTTTCACTGCCTGGGACCGATCGGAAATTTGTAGCCTCTCTCTGTTTTAATTATTAGTCAAGAAAATTAGTAAAAGTAAAAAAAGCAGCTTAAATTTTTTTTTTTATTGATTAAGAATGCACTTTTCGTATTTTTTCATAGCAAAATCTATTATATAATTGCCAATATCAATATGTATGCCATGTTCAATTGATAAATAGCTAAATTTGTTAGCCTTAACGTGGACATAGTCGATCTATAAGATAAGTTTTGATTAATTTTAGCTTAGAGAAGTTTCTCTCGCAACTGGCATTACTGATGGCAGATGTTAAAGAAATTCTCAACATTATGACAATGTTTGGTAAGCCATCTTCTAGTTTGAAGTCTATAATATATATATTTTAATGAACCCAGAGAGCCGGGCCTAATGAGTTCTTTTTTACAGCCTGGGTCTGTTGCAGCTATGAAAGCTTGTAGACGTACGCGCTAAAGTTGGAAATCTTCTTTATTAATGTCTTGAGGAGCTTGATCTAAGTTAAGTTCGTCCATGCTCAATATCACTTCAGGCCTTAAAAAAGCATATTTTTGCGCTAGATTCTGCAACTTCTGGAGTCTTTCTTGAATTTCAGCAGTTAATCTGTCTATTGAAGAAAACATTGTTCGCCTCAAGTCATCTTCGTACTATAACTGAACATCTTTACTTCCGTCGCCAAATATATGCTTCCTCCTGATTCGTCTTGTGGGTTCAAAAGAAATTCCAAGCTTTTCACATAAAATTTTAGCATATATTAAGGCAACATCCACGAATTCCTCTCGTTTTGCTTCTTATACAATCTGTAAAGCTCGTGTTTTTTTTAGCATTGATTGATATTTAGTACCTCTGTTTGCAAATAATTTTGAGCATCATTGACTTCACACAGTACCAGTTGCCAAAAGCCTAAGTAACATAAAAACGAATGCTATTGCATAGCGACTAAATAAACTTTCGGCATTTATGCGTGTATTAAAGCTTTCGCTCGTTTCCGTCAGTCTCGTCGCGTGATTTGGAGATTGAAATATTTTTTGAATTTAAATATCGCAGTGCATGCCACTCGGGGCCATGACTCCCTCTGGTTACGGGTGAGTCATTTCATGTTGCTTCAAATCTACGACCCACTCCAATCGTAATGACTGGAGAATGATGAAAACTCTGTCTCTCAGCAAACCCATGATCAGATGTTTTCACTGGGTGAAATATCAGGAGAATGTGCTCGCCAAGGAAACAGTCGAACATCTTTTGTGTCGAGGCAAGTTTAGAAGTGACGGGGAACATGTGGTCTTACGCTATCTTGTTGAAAGACGATGTCTCTTGCACCTCGAAGATGGGGCACATCCATGACCTTAAAATCTGACATGTAATGTTGGGTGTTCAGATTACAGACGAGAAAAAGAGGTACCCCCAATGGATGCCCATACCCTAATACCAGATGCGGGACTTATTTAAGCAATATCGAATTCAAGCAGGTCACGTGCTTCCTCATTGATGCTACAAGACACGGTTGTGTCCATCATGAAAAGACGATGTGGAGTCATTCTTATATCCAGTTTTATCATTGGGCGCACCACTGTAGCAACGCGTTTCTATGCTGCATTGCCAAGGGAAGTTGCAATAATGATTACTGCTGCTCAATCACACTGATCGTATGGATACTTGTCTTACAGCAAAAAAGTTCAATTCCCGACTCAAGGTCTGTGATGTGGCTGTACGATCCAGCACGCATGTCTGTCTACTCTGTAGTTAGTTGTGGGAGGCCATTGAGATCCTGCATGGCGTTCAGTGTGACCCTTCTGTACCCATCGGTTCTATATTCGCATAATGGACATTGGATTATGACCAACGAGAGTAGCAATATCCTCAACAGTAACTGCACTCTCGATTGGCCACGATCCTCTGTTATCAAATTCCAACATCTGCTTTTAACCATTTCTCTCTCTCAACCTTATACCAGTCATAACACAATCTTCTCACAACCAACCAATACGCAAATGCAATTTCAGAATGAGGAGCCTGCTGCATAACTTTCTTTCTGTACAGAATTGGAGATGCTTTTCTTTCATCTGGATCTTTGGATTGTGCTTAAATACTAACCATTGGGCAATTTTAATGATCAGCAATGAATGTATAATTTTTTTAAAAAAATTAGGTATTTAAGAATTTTTACTGCACTCAGAATTAACATGTAAATTGTTATTCGTAAACGAATAAATACAAAGCAGCACAACTTTTCATTTAAATAATAATAATAAAAAATGCTGAATATTTTCGCCCTTACCATTTTTTATATTATAATATGTAATTCTATAGAAAACGTCAAACTGCTCTGAACTTCTCAATACCAAGAACAAATATTTATTAATCCTAAAAATTTAACATTTGAATTTTTAAAAAATTATTAGAAAATATTGTAAAATGTTATACTTGTTTCTGAAATATATTATGCATGTTATATCTAGAAATATATGTATATTCATTGTTTTTTTACTGGTTCTCTAAGTTGAGCAGTTTATATATATATATACATACAGGATGGGGTGTGGGAACTTCCTATTTTGAAAATGCAATAAAACACACTACATATTTCATTTGGCTCTATTGTTATTTTCTGCCTACCACACAACATTGGAAATTTGAATTTACATGGTTTTAAACACAATGTGTGTGTTAAATATCACCCTCTATTATTAGTATACTGATGCAGTTGATATTGAACACTTTGAGTCATTTTTTCAAGCATATTGACCAGGATATTGTCCATTTCGGCTCGGATGTTGTTTCTTAGGTTTTCCAGGGTTTGGGAACGATCTTTGTAAACGAGGGACTTGAGATAAGCCCACAGGATGTAATCAGGAGGGGATAAATCAGGTAAACATGCAGGCCATTTTATGTCCCCTTGCAGGGAGATCAATCATTCAAGGAAGGTTGCTCTTAAAATACCCATGGAAACCCTGGAGATGTGGGCTGTGGCCCCCCATCTTGTTGTAACCACAAGTTGTCAAGATCTCTTTATTGGAGAGTCGGTAAGAAGAATTGTTGGATCATTGTCACATAACCCGTCTGCATTAACACATGAACTAGTTCCACATTTTTAAGTGTTCTAATGGTCTTCAGAGATCCTTTCCTTTCTTTGGAGATATTCCCTGTTGCTTGGAAGGCATCCATCCCCATTGAAACACATTTCCGATCAGGGACATGACCCAGTGGAGGAATATCAAACACAAAAGGCATGTTCCACTGCACTCACTGACTGACTGTTAGAGAAATAAGTCTCCATGGCAGAAGAGCACTGCTGCCTCTACCACAACTAGTTTGTGAAGGGTGGAAACACAAATATCCCACTCAACCCCTCCCTACGAGCATGTTCAAAACCGTGCTCCTGTGTTTATGTTTTAACAAAATGTGCATATTCTTTTATAAAATAATGAATTCATTAAATCACTGCAGTCAGTGACTAGTGGTGATGGTTAGTGATATTCAGCCTTATTATATTTATAATATAAGGCTGCATTAATGCTTACGCAAACAATCATTTACTATTTTTTGAATTTTAATACAAGCACATTAAATAGCTCTCAGAATATTTTATTTTAAATTTGAAAGTTTAAGTTAATGCAAGAGTGTGATTACTATGAAAAATAAAGAGTTAATCTACATAAATTAACAAAGGTAACTCCCACAGGCATCCTGTGTATAGAGGGACTGATGCATGTTTAATCTGTTAAAGACTCAAAGTCTTTGCATTGGTATGAAAGTTTGGGAAGTGTGATGCCATCCTTTTCATTTGGACATAGCTCCAAATAACAAAATATGCAGCGGTTGGTTGTCGTGTTGTTTTGAAGTGTAAAAAAAAAATCAAAATGAATTTTGTAAATTTTTGTGCAAATAGCTCCAGATACACACATTTAAAATATGTAGAACATTAGATGCATGAACCATTGAATCAGATTCAAAACTACAATCTAGTCAGAAAAACAGTTTAGTGGTGATGACTTCATGTGATTGAATAGATCAACTTGCGATAAATGTTCAATTGTATAAAAATACATTGGAAACAATGAATATAATTTTATTCTCTTTGTATAACACATAGTTTAGATTATAAATTTTATGGAAATTCTACAATATATATTTTTATTACAGTTACTCCATTTATAATAACTATAATTAAAATATTTAAGACTTTAAAAAAATATTTTAAAAAAAAAGTTTTGCTATTAGAAATATAGCCAATCTTTGCATAATCAATGTCAGCTGAATATGAAGCCAATTTTTACTCATTCATACTAAAAAAATTAATTTGATCCATGAGTCAATATAAAAAAAAAAAAATTGAGTTTATTGATTTAACTCACTGCCTAGAGCAAAAAACAAGATGAAAAAAAGTACATAAAAGAATATATACATTGGGGGAAAATGTTATACATTCATATTCACAAACATGAGAAAATATTTTTAAACATATTTATTTTGTACGTAAGGTAAAAACATTTTAAAAATCAAACTGCAGAATTCACCTTTAGATTTTACAAGGAAAAATACATATTTAACAAATAACTTGTTTGTCATTTGAATATCACAGATTCAGTCTTGAATGCTTTTATTGTTTATAAATAGGCGAGTAAAATATTCTGTAACTGTACATCAGAACTGCTCTTTTAAAGCAAAACAAAATGACAAAATGATTTCAAATATTCATCTTTGTCTTTAAAATGTAAAATGAACTCAAAATTTGCTAGTTAGTACAATGTTTTGGGAGCTGCACTTCCATATGGTAATTTCCAAGAAAATGGTGTTTGCCATTTACCTGCAGCCATATCCTGAAATGTCAAGAATAAAGAATTTAAGTCAAATGTACCACATAAAAGATTAAAAAAAACTCTAATATTTTATTTTAATGTAGTCGAATTTTAAATAAATCACATCCTTAAATTAACCAAATTCTCAACAATTCTAGTTTTTATATTAATTAGCACAGTAAATTTAATTCTTGAGCATTTGGGCTATATTTATACTTGACTATTAATTTAATCTATGTAATTTGATTAATTGCATCCAATCTAGTACAGCTAGATAATGTTTACTTTTCTCCTTAATCACACTTTATTTTCCTGTTACATGTTCTTTCCTAACATTTTGTTGTAACCACACACTAAATATAATAATGCATAAAATATAATTAAATACTACTGTCAAATCTAATTTCCCACCAAATCATAAGTAGAAGCATAACATGATAATATAGGTTGAAGTTATATTGCCGTAGTAATATCTCAGAAAACACATAGTTCTAGGACTTAAGATTGTAGAGAGTTAATCGTTTTAAGTTCAGCAAACTTTTCCCTATATTTATATACGTCACTGGATTGAAAAGAAAAGAAATTTCTAAAATACTAAACTTAAATATAATAGTAGGAATATTAATCCACATCAAAGAAAAAAAGGAAATCTAAAACTCAAAGTGGGAAGAAAAAAACAATCATTATAATAAGTAAATGCTTTAACCTGAGTTTGCCGAAACATCTGAACAGGAGTGGATTTGAGAAAAAATTGTAAAAAATACTTAAAAAAATAACATTATTAATGAAAAGTAAGGAATCATAAAAAACACAGAAAATTGAAAAAAAAAATTTATACATTCATTAATATTTAGAGTAAAATAAATCTTCAAAACCCTAACTATGTATCAAATACTTATCTTCTTTTAAAAATTCAATAAGTTCATTACCATTTTTAATAATTCTTTAATACCAAGATAACTAATAATATTTTGTAAAATAGTTTATCAATTTTACCAGTAGTACTGATGTGTACATTTTAAAACCACTGGTAACTTTATGAAATTTAATAGGCTTTTTATGGAATTTCAGGCTTAAAAAAGTATGTGAAAATTAAACTTCTGGAAGATGTATGTCTAATTTTTTTTATGAATAGCCGTTATACAATTGCCAATTTCTCTACAACATAGATCAGAATTGTGAAGTCATTTATTATTCTGAAAGCAATAATTAAACATATTATAAAATTATTTGCAAAATTATGGCATATTTTCCAGATGTTTTATAAATATACACTATGATTACACAAAGACAATATTAAATTTAAATTCATGAAATTTGAATAAGAATTCATAATATGCAGTAATACCTCGACTTATGCTACCACAACTTGCCCGAATTCAGAGTTACGCAATTTTCAAATCTCGTTGATTCGTCATTTTATTTTACATCACTGAACTCAGGTGCCTGATAAAACTGATAATTTGATTGAAGAAGTTATCTATCTTAACAGGCAAATATATTTAGAAGTGAATTGTGATGATGTTCAAGAACTGCTGGATTCCCACAATCAGGAGCTAACAATTGATGAGCTCATACTTGAAGCTCAGAATTTGAGCCTTCAGATTCAGTTAAATCAGAAGGTCAAATGATGGTTGGGAATTTGACAGAAAGCTCAGTTTAATTAAAGAAGGGTTACACAAATTTTAGAAAATACATACTCTAAATTAAGAGCTTATTTTTTGAACAAAACAAGAAATAAAACAATTATTAGCATACTTAAGAGAAAATTTTGTGGGGGAAAAAACTTTAAGCCGGCAGACTAGTTATTAGATTTTATGAAACATTCTACAACAAAATAACTTTTGTATGTATGTTATCCAAGATTTCATTAAATATTTTTTGTCTAAATTATTTTCTTTCATCTTTGGCTCCAACTAAAAATAATTTATATGCAAAATCCTACCCCGATTTACACGATTATCATTTGTTCCCCCCTATTGTGTAAGTTGGGAGATTACTGTACTTATCTACAAAATAAAAATACGACTAAATATTATTTATGTAAGATAAATTCTGTTTCAAAAATTTATAAATGTAGGATATTCCATTTGTAAGAAGTTAGATCATATCACATTTACCGAGGTTGCGAGCAATTCTAATCAAAACAGTATTCCACATCAAGCATGCATCTAAGCGTCCTTTTTTAAAAACGCCGACGCGAACCTTTTTTCTCCAGGAGCCCAGCATTCGTTGAGAGTGATGTTCGTGTTTACGGCGTCAGCTCATTTTCGTCAGCGCCGATGGAAATCTTAATAGTACCATACTTGAGTTCTATAATTCGTCAGCATGGTAGTCATAACAGCACCATAATGAATTCCATTTAATCTCAGTACTCCCTTAAAACTGTGTGATCTAACTTCCCTATTCTTCCAGAAATATGTTTATCTAACTTTCACATTCTTTTGAAGTATTCCCCATAAATACTCCTATAATTCTAATAGAATTGTTTAGTTTTCAACTAGTTTCTTTCTTGAACATATTTGTCTACTTCCATTTCAAATTAACTAACACACCTAAAAACCCCTAGACACCGCATCGCAAAAACCCGCCATCTGAAGAATCCAATCTTTTTGGAAGATTTCGGTTGGATTCCCACAAGAAATAATTGGGGGATAAACTCGGGGATTGATTTAAAATCTTCTTTTCTAACCTTCTTCTTTTTTAAAAAAAAAATTTGACTTAAGCTCAAATTGAAAGCAGCTGAATGAAATGTAAACACAAACGGTTTACCTCATAACATACTAACATTATACTTAACAGTGTTCCCTTACTTCATAGTGCAAGCGCTTTTGATGAAAATTCAGTGAGTCCATTTCAAGCTTCATCAGCAAGTCAATAAGAACTTTCAATTCACGTTTTAAACAACTGTATAGGTACTGTGTTTTTTTATTATGTTCTTCATTAAAAGAAAGGAAATCTCTAAAGAAGAGGGGAACGAGCCATCGTCATGCTGTTAATAACAAAATTGTGTTTGAATTTTTAAAGTATATAATTCATATGTTTAAAACATAATGTTTATCTTTAAAATATATTTTTCTATTTGTGCATATTTGTCATACATATTTATTCTTTGCAAAATTTATATCTTTTAAAATATTAAGGAAATCAATGAATATTCAAGTTATTTTTAGCTTTTGCAATTCATTTAAAAGGAATTGATTTATTGTATTTGATATGTTGTACAATATGCAAAACTAGAGTTTTCCGTTTTGTTTGCGTCACTGACCTTGACTGTGCCTCTACCATTAGAAATTCATAAATCCATCATTCTCAGGATAAATATTTACTTAATTTTTGGATTACTGATCTCTTTTTACATTTTCCCCAGCTGTTGTGTAATAAATTAATCATTTCCTGTATTTTGAGGAAGAAGTACACTGAATTATTTTGCTTTTCATTTAAACATAGTTCATTTTTTACGCAGGTATTGATGAAACATCCTAGATGATCCGATTTTAATGATTGGCGCATCATTCAATATATGAATATTTTTGAGTTCATTTTTTGACAGAATTATTATAACTTTCTATTGAAGCAGTTGCTTATTATTAGAATTTGATGATGAGATTAGATCCTGAATGATTTTATTTTATTAGTTATGTAATAAAAAATATATATATGAGCTTTTTCCTTAAGTGGCTAACTTCTAAATTGTTCCTTTCGAATGATTAAATTCTTTTCATTTGTAATAGAATTTAATCTCAGTTTTTAAAAAAAAACAACAGATTCACAATTTATTTTTAACAGAATTCTTTTTATTACTTAAACTAAAATTAACTGATATACAAACAGAACATAAAGTTTTTTTTTGGTTGAAATTAATAATTGAAGTATTTCAATTTAAAACCGGCCCTGCATTTACTTCACTTTGTTGTTTTAAACATTATTGGTCTAAAAATATTTTTAAAGCGTAAAAGTTTTGAGTATTTCATTGCATTTTAATGTATTTTGAGATTGCATTACAATTTTATCTTAAGTGCATTAGTGGCGAGATTTGCTGTACTATAGTGACCACCATTGTTATTGTTGGAGCATTGACAGTTTAGTTATTCTTTAGTTACTAAATAAAATTAAATTTAAATTTTAAAATGGCCTATCTTTCGGCAAAGGTCGGCGTGAAAATTTATTGATGCTTGACACACAGAACTAAATTTAAATTCGATAAATCTATGATAGCCAGCTACTCTCAAGACCTAATTACTAGTAGTGAAGAATATAGCGAAGATCTAACCAAGAACTTCTACACACAAGCGATAGTAGAGGATGTCATTAAGGCCAAGGAAGAAAAAGTGCGCTTAGAAGAATACACATCGAAAATTGAAGTTTGATGAACAAAAGCGTAAAGGCAATTTGAATTGGAAAAGTTGAGGGATCAAAGCGCGAAATTTAGGGTAAGGTGCTGACCACATCCGAAGGCAGTAATGTTCCGTCAAAGAAGTGTCAAAATTTATACATCGTTTCGATTTGAAAGACATCAGTCTTTATCTTAAATTATTAGAGCGTCAAGCGCCAGATACTGGATATAAATCAAAAATTTTTGGGTTTTCTCATCTGTTAGGCTTATTACCCGACTTTCAGAAATATCTCCACATCATAGCGAAGAACCTGATGACCAAGCTCACTCTTCTGAACATGTTAAGACTTACTACTGAAAGCGTTTTAAGCTAACACCAGAAAAATTTAGAGCAGCTATTTGTTTCTCATCAAAAGGCTCCTGAAGAACATGGATTGATTTCTACCATGAATTAAATACTTACTTCCTTGGTTGATTGAGCGGTTTAAAGATGAATACTTTCGAAAATTATCTCTGATCTAATCATAACGGATCAACAAAGCGAGGAAAACACCTTTAATTTAAAGAATATTACTTAGATGAATGGCACATATGAACTCTCCCTGTTCAATTAGCTTAGAAAAACTCGAAGATGAAGGCGTTAAAAGACACTGGAAGCAAGGGCAATCCATTCAGCGAAGAAACAAAATTCAAACCCATTGAAAAAACTTCCGTAGATATGAAGCTTTACCGAGAAAATTCGAATACTATAACAGAACAGATAAGAGTTCCAAGCGTCAACAAATTTCAACAAACATGAATCTCCTGTCTGAAGTACAATGTTCAAGATGTCAAGACAATGCACAGAAAGGGTGTACAACAAAAAGGAATTACGAAAAGCTTACCGAAAAGCACGGTAACCACAGGAGGGCGATTTATTCAAAGTCCTGATTTTGTGGAGATTTGGGTTTTGGGTACTTTAAAGTATGAAAACGGAAAAAAGAAATAGAACGCGGTTGGTGGGTTTAGCAGGAGACGGCGAGGAATATATAAAAGCTGGACCGACAATTACCTTAGAAGGCAAAAAAGTAAAAAATTTTGGAGGGCATGGGAATGGTGATGAGGTGGCGGTTATTCGGGATGGACTCTTTTTGGGTGTGTTTCGATGGGAAATTCGCAAAATCGGCACCGGCTTGCTGAGGAAGGCACGGAACGCAGTGTGAGGGGCTGGGGATTTATTTTGAAAAGTTGCTTGGCGAGAAAGGCCAGCCCTATAGCATCTACCGGCGTCTGTGAAAATTATTCTGAAACCACGAAGAACCAGTATATGTCAACCACCTGCGTCGACTAGCGTTCCGCAAAAGACAAGAAGGTAAAAAGAAAAAACGGATAAATGCGAAATGTGTGACTACGAAAGAAGTTAAAGCGAAAGACATACAACAAAAAGAAAAGATAGCTCAATGGCCACAAAGAAGGTTACTCGTCCGAGAGTTCATGAATATGCAATCGATAAGTAATAGTAAAAAGAAAAGATGAGATGCAGAATTTTACTGCTTTTATGTCTCGAAGAAGGGAAAAAACTGGAAAAACTTCAACTAAAATGTCAAATCTTCGAAAAATTTTAAACTGATCAAAAGTGTTTTGAGACTTTGGAAGAATTGGACAATTTGAAATCTAAAAAACATGAGCTTCATAAGCAAGGCGTAGCCCTTCAAGATACTCAAGTATTAAATAGTATGTCATAATTTGAAACAGAGAAATAGTGCAACTAAAGTGAATTCTAGAAATAGATGGAAGTGGTAAGGTTGGTCATCCTGAAGAGGACAGAACTCCCACCACCACCTCCACAGCTTCCAGATTTAATGAAATATTTTTATACAAATTAAATTTTTGGATGGCCAGTATTATATTTAATCTTTTACCTCTCATATTATATCCTTTTAGAGGTAAATTTGCTGTATGTGGTAAACTTCGTTTCCAATAAGTATGCCCATATTAGTTTGTAACAATTATTATATTTTTAGTATTACTCTTTACCTTTTCGACCTATTTGAAGGATATTTTTTTGTGTTTGTGATTTGGTATTTAGTTAATTGCAAATTCATAATATAGAATATTTGATATTTTTATGTTTTATTTTAGATCGGAATTGTAAATACTCAGGGTATGCATCTTTCATCTGTATATTTTTATTATAATAAGAACAATATTTTTTTGGTTGTGTACTTGACATTTCTTATTTAAGGCTACATGTGGTTATAGCTGAATCCCAATTTAGCTTTCTTTAGTAAATAATTTAGCTCTCAACATTGTAAGAGCTGAGGACAGCTGATCAGAGGAATTGTTTTTGTAGGATATTCCATTTTGTAGAGTTAGATGCATATGCATTTGCGGGAGGTCGACAATTCTAATCAAAACAGTATTCCACATCAAGCGCCATCTAGCGTCCTTTTTAAAACGCCGACATGAACCTTTTTCTCCAGGGCCCACTAACATTGGGTTGAGAGTAGTGTTTTAAATGGCGTCCGTCATTTAAAATCATGATGATAAATCTTAATAGTACCATGCGAGTTCTATAATTCGTCGGCGCCAGAGTGGAGATCTTAACACCATAATGAATTCCATTGTCTCAGTACTTACTCCACTTAAAGTAATGTGTGATCCCTAACTTCCCTATTCTTCGAAATATGTTTATCTAACTTATATTCTTTTTGAAAATATTCCCCATGTAAATACTCCCCTATAATTCTTAATAAATTGTTTTTGGTTTTCAACTAGTTTCTTTCTTGAACTATGTTGTCTACTTTATTTCAAAGGTAACTAACACACCCTAAAAACCCCTAGACACCCGCATACATAAAACCCATCATCTGAAGAATCCAATCTTTTTGGAAGATTTCGGTTGGATTCCCACATAAATAATGCACACCTTCCCATTTTCCAACAGTACATATTTTTAGCACAGTCAAGAAGGACGAGAATCTACACAATTCTGCCAAATTTGCATCCTCAGTTCTTGACAATTTGGATAGGTCATAGTCCACAATGACATCACTCATTAATTTCATGTGTTCATTAAATATCAAGGGATAGATTCCATTATATGTCAAAGACTCCACAATATGTCAAGGAATTAATAGAGAAATGAAATTTTTGAACAAAAATATACTCAAAAGTTGGGATAAACTTGATCTTCTATGAAATAAAATCATTCATACTTCTTTCAGCAACAGCCATTTGTTTAAGCATTCTATAGTTCGAAAAGCTTCTGGATAGTTATTTCCTTCAGAGCAAATCAGAATTAAAGCCACCAAAGGAATAGCTTCTTTTTCACTAGAAGGGGGTAAAAAAAAATTATCCTACAAGGCTTTCTATTAAAAATTATTGCAATGAAAAAGTTCAAATTTTAAATCCATAAATAAAAAAATTGATAACATGAAATGAACATTAAAACCAATATTATTTAAGTAATTGCTTGATGAAATAATTTTAATATACTTCAACAAAAACGTTTTTTAATAGTAATATTTTATTCTTGTAACATGCAATTTATTTTATGACAAAAAGAACATTTTATACTTTAAAGTCTACCTCACCTGTTTTAAATGATATGCAATGTAATTCTTAAGGTTGTCTTAATCTAATTTCAAGAAATAAGATCTCAATTCAGGATATTTTTTCAGATAGAACAAATGCTAAATTGACTTTGCTATAATACAACCAGCAGCATTTCATAAAACTATTTTTTTTTTATTCAATCAATTATTATACTTGATCATAACATAAGCACTATGCTTACAAAATAACTGCTTATTTCAGATGAGTCAGAAGAATAATATACAAGATAAATTCTGAAAAATGTACCCAGGTTAAATATTTCTAAATTTTTCTTTACTATGAATATTTCTGAAAATTTCAAGCAAATTAGTTTAATATGAAATATAATAAGGTAACTAATTTAATGAGATTGAAAAAAATAACACATTTACAGGAATATTATATTAGATACTTGAGCTGAATAAAAGGGGAATGGGACAGAGTTGCATTTAGGTTTTATTAGGATATAAAAGTAGCAAAGAAAAGAGACCCTTGGTAGATTTTTCTACCATGTCTATGGCTACTGGTAACTGTTTGGTAATTATACCATGCCTAGCAGGTGGGATGGGGAAGGACATTGATTATTTATATTTTACATTGTTTTGATCTAATAATTTAATTTTACTTACATATGCTTACAGAACAAATACAGTTACACTAAAAAACAAATATAAAGCCCATCCGATATAGTGGTTAGTGACGCTGACTGCGGTGCTGTAGGACCTGGGTTCCAATCCTGGAGAAGGCATGGATGTTTGCAAATGTATAATGCCTTTACAGCATGGGGGTTCTCTAAATAGCCCCAAGTCCTCTTGTGAGGTTGGTAAAAGGGGAAGAGAGGTGGGAGGACCCTGACCACCTCCTGGGTGTTTTTCCTCAAAATTGGGGTGGAACTAAGCAAAATCGTACTGTCAACTGCATGGTGCTCAAAGCTAAGGCTAACGACAAGCGTAAAATTTTAGCCCTTAGCCGCGATGAATTTCGTAGACCTTGATCTGATGTTACTGTCGATCAGGTGGCATAAGTAACAACAACAAATATTAAGTGATTTAACATGGAATATAAAGTGACTTCCATTGAAAATTGCACAAACCCAAGAGAAATACACCACAGTAAATAAAATGGAAATAATTTAATGTTCTTCAGGTGGCCCAGTACTCTAAACTGGAATCCAGTTCATGAAGATCCATGAACTGGTACCAAACAAGCAGACAGGGGGTTGGAAACTACTGCTTTAGGAGATTGTTTGTAGAAAGTAAAAATAGTTATTTACCACTTTTCAATAAAAAGTTTAGCAATGCCCCCACCAGGAATCGTAGAAAATTCTGATGATTCCACGTTTGAAGGAAGAGCAAATTTTTTCCATCCAAAAGCTTTAAATGCATCATCTGTATCAGCATCACATGTAGCAGTTAAATAATGTATAGGAACTCTATGAGAACAAAATAGATATTTTAAAAACAGATGTATCATTTAAATAAATATAATTTTAATAAATATATTTTTTAACAAGAAAATCGGAAAATGATTTATTTTTCCATGTTACAACAGTTACAAAAATTATTTAATAACTTTTATTTTATATAATACATATATATCTCAATAATATAAACAGAAAGTAAGGTTTGCTTGCTGTAAAACTGTATAAGCCTTATTTTTTAAAAAATGCAATCCTCACTCTACAATGTTTGTAAATACTGCAGCATCCATCTCTGTTTTTCTACTTCCAAAACTTAAAATTATCAATTTTAATCTTTAGTAATCAAATAGTATGTCTCTAAAAATATAGAGTATATTATACATTAATTCTTCATGGACATATAATGTATTCAATTTATACATTACTAGTTCTTATTACTGGTTTTAATATATTAGAGAATATATATTACCCTTTCAGATCATCAAAAGTGAAAAATTCAGAAAAACTACTGGCCAGTAAGATTGTCCTTTTAACTTTTTGATCTTTAATAAAGCTAGCCAAGAATGTTATATAGCTAGGTATCTTAGCCTGAAAATACATACATATATATATATATGAATGAAATTTGTGATAATTCTTAATATTTATTTAAATGAAATAAACTAACACATAGCCTCTTTTAGGTTTGATTTCTAAGACAAGCATGTCAAGTTTGAGCCAGTCATATCTATTTTTGTGCATATTTTTTTTGCAAACTACAGTTGTCATGAGTACTGAATGACTAAGGCCAACCTAGCAATTAGCTTTTTAAAAATATTTTTCATGTGTTTCTTTTAAAAGTAATGCTGTTTCCAAATTTTTCTTTTTGTTCAAATATACTTAAAAAAAAAAAAACATTTATTTGATTCAAAGTGAAAGTTTGCAAACTTTTGAATTTTAAAGTGATGAGAAATTGTTCAAATAATCAATTGATTTACTCATTTTTTAAATATTTAAAGTTTCAAATTGATAAAATGCGACATCTACAAAACAAATAAGCAAACAACTATTATATTCCTATAGAGCAGAGAATAAGAGATAACTTATATTTGTTATAAATTTCACAATAAAGTATTCATATAAAAGGAATAAAATATAAGGTGTTTCAAGAAAATAATGTCACAGATTTCATTGTGAAGCAAATGCTCACCACAGCACCTTCTACCTTCAAAGATTAGGTGTAAAAGTGGAAGGAGAGTCAATTATTAAGCAAGTGCTTTTTCAGTTGTCTTTGAGTTCTCAGAGAGTAAAAGAACAGGCAATTTTGTGAACCTCTTTTTGCAATGCATTGCTTACTGAAACAAAAATGTGCAATAAAATTTTGAGTGAAATTTGGTAAATCTGCCATGGAAACCACTCAAATGGTCTAGCAGGCCCATTGGGAAATGAACATTTGTCACAAAGATAAATTTACAGACAGCACATTTTAGAAGGCTTTGAAGAGGTTGATGAGGTCTGTTTGCAGAGGTTTATGGGTGTACAAAACAATGAAAATATGACTAGAATGAAAGAACTTTTGCAAACAAATAATCAAATGAGTGTTCATTAATTGGCTAACAAGTTAAATATTCCCAAAAACATCATCCATGAGATCAAGTCCAGAAATTTGCCTATGGAAAAGTATGCACATAGCTTGTTACCAGAATTTAGATTGATGAACAAAATCTAGCTGAATTGAAATTTGTCAAGAAAATGTATTGAAGAATATTAATGTACAAGGTGATTATAAAATTCCACTTTCAAAATGTTGCAAAAAAGAATCGCAGGTCAGAATGACTATATCTGAAGGGGAAAACAGTATGGCATAGGAAAAAGTTCCAAAGTTTATCAATAGATGGCACTCTTCTGCAAATTGCAAGTGACAGATTGATAAGCCCTCATTTTCTAACAGCCTAATCTTCAAGATCCCTCGACTTGAATCCTTGTGACTTCTGGTGATGGGATTATCTTAAAAATGTTCAGCTGGGAAAGAAAACTATAATGAAACAAAATTTTATTGATATTAAAAACTGAAATTAATGAAAATCACAGATTTTTATGTTACACGATTAAAAAACAAATAAAATATACATGGATATTTTAAATGTTTTTGCAAAGGAATAGTTCTTTTAAAAGTGATTTTGCTCATGAATCACATTTATAAGCATTTCAAATTGTACAAATAAATTTGTAGGGGAATTAAAAATTAAACATTGATAAAACAGTTCTTTACCACAGAAAAAGACAAATAAGTTCTAAGCATATTGGTTTGATTAGCATACTAAAAAAAAATCTAAAAACTAAATTTAAAAATATGTTCTCTTTTTTTTCTTTGTATACAATGTTATCAATTTTTGAAGCATATCAAAATAATAAGCCTCAAACTTTTAAGACTTTAGTTTATAATTTAAAGGAAAAATTAATACTTTTAAAGAATTATTTATATTTTGATTCAAATTGGAAATTGATACATATTTTACATTTTTTTGTAAAATGAAAGTTTGAAATTGTTTCCTATGTCATAATTCAATCAAAAAAGCCAAGGTCCATGATAAATTAAACTGTCATAAAATTAAATGTTTTTTAGATGTCTTTGAACTTGCAAATGAAAGGCCAAACTTTGTTGAATTATTCAAGCCATTAAATTCATCTCTGTTATTCATTTACCATAATGCAACTTATCTCTAGCTAAGTGTTCTAGTTCCAACAAGACTTGAAATTTCATGCAACAGATATTGCAGAACCTTGATATAAAACAGTCTCTATTAAAAAAAAAAATTCATTCAATAAATTCCATACTTACAGTTACTAAGGGAGCTCGATGTTGAATAATGGCAATTTTGTTCTCTTCACATACATATACTGAAATTTGAATATAGATTAGTTAAAATAATATAAAAAAACTACAATATATATTTATTCATTAACTTTTTGGTATAGGTGAAAATAGTTCTTAATAGGAGAAAAAACCGCAATATAAATTATGTGGTAAGCTTAAAGCTGGAACTTAGATTAGGGTATCACTTGAATTTGACAATGTTCTTTATATTTCATAGTAAAATAGTGATTTGAGACTGTTGACTTCGGTAACTGAGATATAACAAAAAAAAAAAAAAAAATGAGGACTTATCCTAATAAGGTTACATTTTCTCTATACTTGATTGCTATTTGTGACTTAAAATTGATAAATGTTTCCAAAAAGACAGATGTTTTTTTATTTTTATATTTAACTTTTCATTTGATATCATAGAAAAAATATTTATAACCAATAATATTTATTATCAACCTTTAATATTTATTACCAATTTCTACTACTTTTCCTTTTGGGAGTTTACCTTTGGCTGTTTTTTCTGAATAGTATAACCAAGATGCATAATTTTTACATTCCTTTACTAAAATGATTTCTAGAATGCAAGGAAAAAATACCTGCAATACAAAGCTGCATTGCTAAAGGTTTGAGTTAATTATTGTCCAATATTCAGTTTGTGAAAATGACAAGCTTTTGATTAAAAAAAGAATTACTGCTGAATTTTTATTTGAAAATGCAATAAGAGAGGAATGAATAAGTAAATCAGGAAATCCATGAAAAAAATAGTTGGTAAAATCTTGACTTTAATGAAAATGAATATGTGGATTTGAAAAGTCAATGGTGGTTTCATTTCTTTTTAAGTTACTACCTTGAACAGCAAGCTTGAGTACAACTAACTATAACTCAATCTCTTGATTTAACCCTCTGACTGGAACATTCCTCGCTCAGATGGGGATGATTTGCTTTGATGTCTGTAGATAACGCTGTTGTGTGATTTTTGAGGTGGGCTGCCTTGACATCTTCAGGTGGACTCTACCCAATAAGAGGATCATGTGGTGGTACTTGGCAATTTTTTTCAACTCTCAGTACGTGCGATTTTTCTTATCTATCACCGCCTATCAGACGGATATTTCTCCGTATGTATGTTTTAGTGTCCCAACGGGTGTTCCTTATTATCAACAATATTTATTTTATAATATTTTAATTTGCATTTTTAAAATTATTTATGATTATTATAGATGGCAGCCATGTAAAAAGAAGGAATTACTGTTTTTGTTCCTACTAAAAAATAGAATGATGTCATATAAATGCGTCAAATGTGGAACTCCTATTTGCTTGGAACACCCAAATAACATTTCAATTTATTTTTTTTTACTGTTGTTTCAAAATTTTTAACAGTTTTACTTTTTAATATAGTTTTTTTGTTTTGGTACTATTTTTTTTAATTTACTTTTACATGAATAAAATAATGTTCATGTTTTTAAAAAAAATACTAGTCCCAATTCTAATGATAAAATATAAAAAAAGTGTGCCTCATAAAACTTAAATTTTAAAAAATTGTTTTTTTGTTTATATGTTTCATTTTTTTAATTTTCTTATGTATATATCTTGGAAAAAGTTTTGTTGATTAAACCCCCAAAATCTTTTTTGGGAGCTTTTTTAATTTCATTTTATGGACTTTTAAAAACAGTCCAAGAAAATAAAAATTAAAAAAGGAGTACCCGCTTTAGCCGGATGTTCCTCAAGCGGGAAAAAATTGCGCCCCGTCAGAGGATTAAGATTAAATTATAATTTAAACTTCCAGTTTCATGAGAAAAAGGATGCACAAAAAACCGCAATAAATAAAAGAAATTTCCCCCTCTTCTTTGGTGATTTTAAAAAGGGGTTTTAAAAACGGGTAGCCCTAGAGGTTGGGTCGGGTTTTGGCCGCTTGAGCTTGGTGCTGCTAAAGGGCCCCTGCGTAACAGGGGGGTTAATGCAGATTAAATCTATCTAGGCTCAAATGTCTTCCCATTGGTGTGGTGTGGAAGTTAGGAGAAGGGATGCCAGTTTAGGTGTCATTCTCGTCACTTGACAATGATTAAAAAATGTGAGGTTCATCATTAATAGCCCTCATGCTGCCTTAGAGTGCAGCATTAATGTGACACTTACTAAAAAAGTTTACTTTTCCTTGGAAGGATTAGAAATCTAACAGAAAGCAAGTCCTTATTTTTTACAAATGGTGAAATTTTTATTTCTTACTGTTAAAATGCTTTATAAATTCACTAAATTTGAATAATTTTCTTATACATAGGTTGCAATTTGTATTTTACATTATTTGGCTTAGAATTCCTTATTTTGCAATCTGTTTACAACTATCAATACAAATCGATATTCTGGTGATCGCTTTCAGTAGCCAAAAAAAAAAGTTAAAATTGCCAAGGGACATCCTAATCTACACTTTAACCAAACTTTAATATGATTTTAAAGGTAGAAACATCGTAACTTAAATGGAAACAATAATAGAATAAATTTTAAGTTTCAGTCAAAATTGCTAATTTTTTAAAAAATTTTGGTTGATTTGTCAAATTCTCCCCCTAAGTATTTTCTTTAAAACTGGTAAAAACCCCTGAATTTGTTTTCCAGTGAAGGAGAAGGGGTTTTTTTTGGGGGAAATTTTTGGGGAGGTAGATTTCTTTTTAATTTTTTAAAAGTTTTAACGATTTGGGGCAAGTTAAGCACTTACATAATTGTTTTCAGTTTAATTTTAACCAATGATATTTTCGCCTTTTTAAGAAAGGGTTTTTTTCCCCTTTTAAAATTCGATTCTAAATTTCTGCATATGAGCAGCTTTTTATAAGGTTAATGAGGAAAGCTTTAATTTTTTTTTGCTCCCGGTTGGGGCAGGGTGTCTTCTTTTTGGTTTGTTTTGGGGAAATTTTTTTCCAAAGGGAATATTTTTATTTCTTTTCTCCATAAAATTTTAAAAAAAATTTTCCCAACAATGCTGTTAGGATTAATTTGAATGAATGCATGCAAAAGTGTGATGAGTATTCTGAAAGTTTTTCCCTGTTTGTGTTTGGAAAAAAAGCAGTGTTAGAATGGTGCATGAAAGGTTTGAATGGATCCTCGTATGTGTGTCCGAAATGTGGAAAAAATATGGAATTGTGAGAAAGAACGGGTAAGAAAGTGAATGATTGTTTTTGAATGGTACTGCAGAATTCAGTCGAGTGTGAAAGAGGATACTCAAGATGTGTTTAGGAGTGTCAAGAAAGGGTCTTGGTTTGAATTGAGTAATATGGATATGGGAACCATTTTGTTAGTGATGCAAAAATAAAAATGTTTTGGAAGGTGCTCTCAGAAATATGCAGTTGCACACTGGTATAATTTCAGTAGGGAACTCATCGTCATCATAAATGTCGGAAAAAGCAGCATTTTTTAAAGGTAAGTGAAATTATTTCCATTTTTAAATGCATAATTTTTGCAGCGATTTTCTGTTTCAAAACTTTAAAATATTACATTTTTGATGATTTCCCTTCAGCCATCTTGAATTTTGCGCTCCGGCGTTCAGTGTTGTGGTAGGGTTGCAACTCCAAAACACAACACTCAAAAATGTGCCAAATTGGTGATTTTTCAAAATTTGGTGGAAAAGCGGCCGATTCGACAATTTTACCAAAATTTTCTCAAATATGTTAAATGAACATTTATAACTACTATTATTTGGCAATTCTTCAAATTTCAAGCAATATTCCAAAAATGATTAAAATAAACTTTGTAAGGTGTATGATACTTATACAAAGGTTAAAAAATTTGATACATCAAAATATCTACACACACACACAAAATACACATTTAAATATATGCAAATAAATTAAATAACACAAAAAAGAAAATTGGTTTTTGTTAATCATTATGAATAAGCCAAATATTCCTCTGATTAGCAAAAATTCTTTAAAGTTCACAAGGCTATTTGATAAGACTTAAAAATATAAAATGGGTTTTGCACCTTGTCCAATTAAATAATTGTAACATTAGATTATCTTTATGATTATATCTATAATACAATTTTAATAGTACACTTATAATATAAGCTGACTGAACATAAAGTATCAAAGAATGAAAAAAAAAGACAATTGAGGAGAATCATGGTAGTTACTGCATTCCTTCTAAGGGCAGATTTAAACAGCCAATCTGCATTCTACAGATATGTTTCCAAGGCAATTAAGCCAGAAAGAAATTCTCATCTGGACGAGTTAATAAGCATAATAATTCGATCTATGCAAATTTTGACTGATGGTGGTTCTGCCCCAGTCTCTTAAGTCATGTTCTTGAGAGACTTCCAGGGCAAGATTTTGCAAAGTAGTGTCTGAAACAGATGTATGTTCCCTGTTGTGATAAGTACCTTTGGAATGTTTCTGTTGAGATCACTGACAAGTTTATATGACTATTCATAAAAAAAATGCAAAGTGTCATAGCTATTTTTGTTAGAGATAATTTACAATGGGACTAGTGGATTTAAAAGCTTGTAACCTGCTAGCCCGAAAAACCTATATCTCTCAAGAAAAGATCCCATTGCAATGGTAAAAAAAAGGTACTTGCATATCCCACTGTCGCCCTATTTTGTCAAATCAAAACACATTGCCAAATGCTACAATATAGAGCCAATAGTAGAAATTGTTCTCATTCATGATAGAACACCATAGTAATAATAATGTCAGCATTTGGGGATACTTTTTGAGTTGGTGACATTAGTCGATGGCATAATATGTAAGTACTGGAAAAAGGAAGGGGGAGAATTCTTTCTTAAGAAATTAGGAGAAAAAAAATTTCTTTAACTTTACAAATACATCAAAATGTACTTACACTGACAGCTTGTAGTTAACTCCAAACACTCAGATTTAAATGGATCAGCACCAACCATAGGTATAATACTAGGATGATTGACATAGGCAGCTTTTTTCACATTTAGATTGTTGAGCAACAGATCTACTGCTAACTGCCCCACATTACCAACAGATATTGAAGGCTAAAGTACAAAATGAAATTTTAAAAAATCTTTTTTTACACGGTTAAATTTTATTAATTAAATTGGTACACACATATTAGCGTCACCTCAGCAAAATTGGCACCAAGTGAATTGTACCTTAAAATCAAAATAACAAAGATACTCACATGTTTTATATGAAAAAATTCCAGTCAGTCAAATTTTGGTGGAAAATGGCACAATTTATCTGGTGCCAATTTGGCTGCAGTGACACTAATACGCAATTACCATTAAATCTATTCAGCACACAGCATGTTTCGGGTTTGATTCCAGTAATTCTTGTTAAATGAATTAAGCAAAACTGATTAAAAAAACCAGTTCTTATGTATTATTGCACCATAACCTTATAGGGAAGTTAGACACATTGTTAAATTAGGCATACAAATTTGGTTTACCAAATTATCTTAAACATTGGCAATAATACTCAAGTACCAAAAAAATACTTACCATAAGATCCGGTGTATAACACACACCTATACTTTCAAGCTGCATTGGTTCAGTCCTAGGAGAGCCCACACCCTTGGCGCAATTTTTGGGTGGCATAATTGTGCCATCTTGGTAACCTTTACTTTGATACACAGATATGGTAAACCAACTATTTCTGAAAATTTAGGTATTTTGCTAGGTTTTTGAATTTTATTTTGTTTGGGGAACCGGGCTGGAATGTTAGGTGTGAAGGAATATATCTTAGAATTTTTACTTTGTTGAATGGAAAGGTTAGAAAGAATTGATTGAATAGTGTATGAAGGAAGGATTGATTGCTTAGAGTTATAATTTCCTAAATGAACGATGGCATGATGTAACTTGGTCGACACAAAACCTTGAAAATTGCACAAAAGCAGGGTATTTTGACATTACATCGCAGATTAAAAAATGGCCGGGAGCACATGATCATTCACTTTAGCATAGGCCTTGGTTTTTTAAAAAATCTTTTGTTATGCTGTACCTCACCTTTTCTGTATTGTTTACATATATTTCATTATCCTCAACCTTTTTTTTGTATTTACTTTGCCTTGTCGTAAGGCTGCCATCTCGTTTGGTTCGCTTTTTGTTTTTCCCGGGGGTTGGCTCTCCAGGTTTTTACCTTACAGTATATGTGGAGCCAGAAATAACACACCTACATGTATAAATCTCATTTATTCTTGTACTAATTTATAATTAAATGGATGCTTTACAAGATCCAAGAAACAAATAGTGTTGTATAAACAAGAAAAATAAAAAACTGACACTTTGGAAAAGTTTTAACCCAGCCTCACCATTGACGTTATTTTTTGAAACACGGGTTTTTGGCGCCATTTGGCGAAAAAAAAATGCCAAAAAACAGCAATGTGCCCAGCTAGGATTTTACCATAAAATTATGTTAATAAAGTCAATTTTCCTTGTGCGATGTAAGAAAATTTAATTCTTAGCTATTGACGATTTTATAACTTAACAAGCACTGTCGACCCACTAATGACAATAATTACGACAAATTAAATAAATATAAAACACTTTAAATAGCAGGGAATTGTATATATGTATTAAAAATAGCTAAAACGATTGGAAGAATCGTAAGACAACTATTGTGTTGGTAATTTTTTTTTCTTATTTAAACAATTGTATAGACTTTGATACTTTTAAAAGCAAAATAAAACGATACACTTGACACAACTTGAGAACAATGCATTAGTAAAAGTTTCAGTATAAATTTACTATAATGCGTTTTATTTAAGTATATTGAATGTACAAAAACGAAAAATCAAGTTCACAACTAACCAATATAAGAGTATAATTTTCTAAATTCATCGGGGAACTTTGCACCCAAAATACAAATTCCGAAGAACCCGGTAAAAATGTCATTCTTGAAGCTTTAAATTCCAAAAGTAACAACAAATTGATTGAATATCTTTAAATAGCTTGCTTTTTTTTTTGAAATGTTTATTACCGACAGCAAACTTTCTACTCAGTCACAGTTTATAAACAAATTTTTGCTTATTCAATCATTGAAGAAATTTGAGTTCACTTCTTTTCTTTGAAAAATAAATTCATTTAATTTAATGCTTTCTAAACAATTTATTTTTTTAAAATAAACATCATGATTTGAAAATGTTTAAATCAATGAATTCGTGATAGATGTATTTACAAAAAATATATTACACTTACTAAAAAAAAAAAAAAAAAATGTTTTGTGGTTGCAATTCTAAAAAGTTTTTGAGTTTCGAATAATTCAAACTAAAATTTAAGTACAATAATATTCTGCACTATAACAAGATTTTTTATAGTTGTTTATTGTAGCTTCTTTCTTGTCTGAAAAAGCACTTACGCTATTTGTTTGCCTTAGCACAATAAATTTTGATAGGTCGGTAGGCGTTACGTAATCAGTGGTGGTTCGTGTTCCCCGTGTACACTGCTCCGAGGATTTGAGCAAATCCTAAATAGATAAATACATTTATTGTGTTTCTCGTCATGATATAAGTAATTTGTTGTTATTTTTGTTTGCACTTGGTACTAATGTTTATAAAATGCCTGTTGATTTTAGGGACTGTTTTTGGGTAAGTGTTTAAAACTGTGTTTTAATTAGGATTCTGAATTTTTTCATTATCGTTTTTTTGTTTACCGTGTCAGCTGAGTAGGAAGTTAAGGGCGATTTACAAAGTGTCTTGAGTGCATATCATTTAACAAATTTTCAGTTAATTTTTAATTTAAGAATCCTTATATTTGGGCTCAATATGATTGTATTTGAGGCATTTTCTAAATGTTTTGCATTTTCGTTGTACTTATTTAGATGGTGTGTAGTTCGTTAATTCTGTAAAGTTAAATTTATCAGGGCAATTTATTGTCTTGTAGTCATTCAATCCATTTTTAATGTGAGCTCCTACTTTCTCAATTACTTTATGACCAAACTTTTGCAAGGTCAAATTTTTAAATCTTTCTCACATTTGTACATTTACAATGGAAAGCGAATATACCTCAGTTGCGAAAGCAATCGAAAATTAAGTTTTGTATTTCGCAATAAAAATGATAATAAAGGCTATTCATAAACAAATTTAATCAGTAAAATTGACTAATTTTTGTGAGTCTTGTTTGTATCGTCAAATTTTTGTATTTAAAATTCGTCTAAATGTATATAGATTGTTGTAATGAAGTTAAGGAATTATTTTTAAGTTGTAATTTATTACATATGTTTTTCAAATAGTTAATTAGTATTCATTCTGGATTGATTTTTGTAAGGTGGCCTATTCTAAGTAACCTTTAAATCATAGTTTGTTTTCAGTGCATGTTTTTACTAAAGTACATGTCTAATCATTACTTTAAGGCTGATTTAAATTTTTCTTTTTATTCCTAAATTTTATTCACTATTGAACAAAATTATGTCATTTTAAAAAACAAAATGCCCCTTAAAAAGAACTTTTGCATCTGTATCTTGTTTTATTTTACCCAAAACAAATCCTTGTAATTGTAGCTATTGATTGGAGGTGAATATACATACAATTAAGAATAACTTTTCTTAATGCATAAACCTAATATGTCAAGAAAGAGTAAAACCAATTGTATTAGAACTTATATTTTGGTTAATGTGATGAAATATGTCATATCTTTTTTGTTGGAATTCCTGAAAGAACTGATGAATTACTTGCTTATTTTTGAGTTGGAAGAGAAAAAAAAAAAAAATTTTAATAGAAGTAAATTGTAATATAAGCAATTGTATTTGATTGACTAATAGTTGCAAAACAGTTATCTGTGCAGTATTTTATTTAGATAAAATTAATGATAAAAATTCACAACTTGAAAATATTTAAGTGAGAATTATTTTGGTACTTTTCTATTATTGGAGAATCACCATAAAAATGTTAAAAAAAATTTTTTTTGCCCTGTGCCAGCAAAAATTTATTAATTATAATAAACTTATCACACAGTTCCAGACTTAGTGTTTATGGCACATGTTTAAAAAAACTACTTTAAAAAAATGCCTGATTTAATGCTTGGTGTTTTCTTGGCAGGAAAAAAGAATGAAAATGGATTCCTGAAATGGAAAGGCTCCATTATTTTTTCACCTTATTAATGTAAATTAAGAAGTTATCTATTTTTTTAAATCTCACACAAAATAAAACAAATCAGATATTGGTATATTAGTTTTTGAGATATTTAGCATTTTTTTTAAAAAACTTTTTATATATAAATCTCATCTTTTTGTTTTTAACCCCTTCAAGACCATGATCGCATACATGTGATCACTTCAGGGGACTCTGTATCATATGTGAGATTGTTTTCCTTGTTTTGAGACCCATGTGATCACACAGATATGATCTGAATGTGGAACTTATGGGATTTGGAATGATTATAATTTTGGCATATTTTATTACAATAATGATTTTATAGTAATTTTTAGGCTCAACAGGAAAAATTGCCTGGCCCTAAATGGATTAAGATTTTGTAATATTTTAAAAGATAAGTTTGATTTGCATCCAGAATCATTTGCAAACAGCATTCATATTATATTAGACAAAATATTTTTCTAAGCTGAAAAGTAAATTATTTCTTCTTTCAATTCAGTAGCTAATTTATCAAATTTAAAGATTTAATTAATCTGATATTCTACAATAAAATTACTTTATTGATCTATTTATATAGATACTTATCTTTTTTTTTGCTAAATGGGATTTCAACTAAAAACATGAAACACATTTTTATGTAGTGAATGTTCTACTGAAAAACACTTACAAAACAAAATAAAGATAGGTTTTCAGTAGATTTTTTAAAAAACTTACTGTTCCATTATTTTCTTAAATAAGAAAAGATGAAAAAAGCAAATTAAAATGAACCTATTGCTCCATACAAAAAATTTACTGTGAAATAAGTTTTAAAAAAATTCCTTTGAAAACCAGAAAGAAGTGTATAAAATAGCAATAAATTAACTTGTATTCAAATTTGAACATTGCATTTTATGTAAAAGTAGTAAATAGTTTTACATTTTGAAAAGATTATCAAGATTCAATAATGGTCTATTATTTGCAAACTGATAGCAAATCACTTTTATTATCAGAAGAAATAATCTGTACAATAGGTCTTATCCATGAATGCAATGGATTTTCACAAAACTAATTTTTGTTCTGTGTGGTTCTTTCTTTTCTGAAAGTGTAGTTTATGATTACATTTTGTTAGATGATCTACACTTATTTTTTTCTGTATTTCATGATACCATAATATACAGTTTTGCGATTAATATAGAGGTGTGCTATTCATTTAGATGTTCATTTAAAATAAGGGTCATTATTAACTTGAAAATTATTTTCTAATTTACTGCAAAGTTGAAGATCTTTTCAGATTAATTTTCTAATGAGAAAGGCTGGCTCTTGTGTATCATTGTCACTTTCTGGACAAACTATAATTTCTAAATTTTGATTAATAAAACTCTTGAGACAATTCTCTAGAAGCTATTCATTTAAATCAGTGTTCCCCAACCATTTTATCGCCACGGACCAGTCAACATTGGATAATTTTACAGTGGCCCGCTGAGGGTATATTTTAGACTGATTTGATTTAATAATTTTTATTTCATTGTATTTAATCATCACTTCAGAAATAA
The DNA here is from genome assembly GCA_019973955.1 of Trichonephila inaurata madagascariensis. NCBI lineage: Eukaryota > Metazoa > Arthropoda > Arachnida > Araneae > Nephilidae > Trichonephila > Trichonephila inaurata. Next base: position 49,124 of record BMAV01019897.1, read on the forward strand.
ATATAGCTGTACCAAAAAGGGAATATAAGGTGATTTTTTCATAAAAAGTAGCCAAAACCCAAGAGAAATATACCGCAGTTAATAAAATGGAAATAATTTAATGTTTCTTGTGCAGACCAGTAGTGTTTGATCCATGGACCAGGGGTTGAAGGCCACTGGTGTAAATCATCTGCCTAAAGATACTGAAACCATTTCTGCTAATTTTATGCACTTAAGTATTGATTTCATTTGGTAATGTCTTTTTAAATGGTTATATCATGGCTACACATTCTTCCCAGACTTTGTTCTAACAGACATTTAAAGATGTTAGTCTTATTGTAATGGAAGTAAATATAACATAAATTATTTTGATACCATATTTATTTTATTTCTAATGGGACTGCGGATTGGTATTTCACCATTGCAGACCTTAGTACATTTCCACATGAGCTGGTATATCTTTTTTAGTGTGGCACCATATAGGTGGTATATCAATTGCTACAATTTTTGATGCCAAGTTTCCTCCACAAAGGGAGGCACCTGAGCTCTGACGGTGCTAAACTATATTAAAAATTTAATTTTGCCGAGATCATCCAAGCCAAACAGGCACTCAAAGGATCACTTACATGCCATCGTAATCATACAACATGAACCCTGTTGATTTTCTGCATCATGAAAATCCACCGACTGAGGCTGGAGTCGAACTCACAAACTTGGATGTGCATATATATACCAAGCGCTATACCAACAGCTCACCCAGCTGACTGTTTTGATACTGTATATTCCAGCATGTAATGTGCTTTTTTAACACAAAAAATAAGATTGAAATTGACCAATGTGTATTGTATGCTGGATATGAAAATAAGAGCTTTAAAAATAAAGAAAATATGAGCATAAAAAAATTAGGTTTTTATATATATCTAAAAAGTGCTTATTTAAAAGAAAATGCATCTAGAAAAACTAAAAAATTGCTTAAAAAAAACCTAAAAAACATGCTTTTATAGTGAATAGAACTAAAAAGTAAAATAATAACATAAAAATAACAAATAATAAAAAATAACAAGAATAAAATGATTAACAAGAAAATTAATGTTATTGGGATAAAAGCGAGGGTTGCTCTATATTAATTGTTTTAATGTCTTACTAGTTCTGTTCCGAAATGCTGAGTTAGTGTAAAAATTGTAGTACTAAGCACCCCACACTTTTACCACAGTGACATTAATTTTCTCGTTAATCATTTTATATTCTTATACTAAGAGTTATTTTTTTACTTTTTAGTTCAATTCACTATATAAAAGCGGGTTTTTTTTTAAACAATAATTTATTTTTCATTTTTTAGTTCGATCTACAATAAAAGCCTGTTTTTGTAGTTTTTAAAGCTATCATTTATTCTTTGTTGAATTTATCCTTCAGTTCGATATTTAGAACTGAATTATTTGGCTTCTGGAATTAGTCTTGCTCTTCAGTGAATATTAATTAATGGGTCTGAAGGGTACCTATTCTTCTCCGTTTACTGGGCCTCTGATGAGTTCCATATTGTTACATTTCAAAGATTCTGTCTCTATAGATACAGGTCTAACTAATAAAAGTGTTTAAGAAGAAATATTAAATATCAATTGTGTATTGTGTGTCACCTTTTAAACATATTTCTTTATCAGAATAAAATATTTAGCAGTTAGAACATAAATTTATCACCTTTTAAACGTATTGTTGTAATGTTAATTCGTATCATCACTTCTAAACATATAAATATTTTTCATAAAAATAAAAAATATTCATCAGTAAAAACATAAATGATTTTTATTCACATGCATAAGTCTTTTTTTTTTAAATTTCCACCCTACCCTTTTTCACATAAAGTACACTTCTTTTTTTGTTTTGTTTTATTTGCATTAACCTCAATCCTATTTGTGGTTTTAGGGTTGCTCCTTAATCTTTTACTTGCCAAATTTGGAAATGGCATATGGAATTAGTCGCTAAATCTGAAAATGGTTTATGCAATTAATCGCCAAATCTGGAAACGATATAATGAATTAGTTGCCAAATCTCGGAAATCCTTATTCCTGACCATCATGAACAGGATAATGAAACAAAATTATGAAATCATTGTATTGTCATCGGTCCTTGATAAGTGTGCAAAATTTTTAATTAATCTGACCTTTTAAAGTGGGTAAAAATTTAGTTCAAAGATTCCATTACATACAGGTGAAACTTATAAAAGTGTGTTAAAAAAAGGCATCTTAAAGGAAAAATTGTGCAAAATACATTGTAATATTTGGTAATGTATTAAACCATCGACTAGTAAATTTGCAAACATTTGGAAGAACTTGCCCGCTTTTAAAGTTGTTGTATTTGAGCATGTGTGGGAGAATTTTTCATTATTGGTGAATGAATATTATGGCATTTGGTGTCAGTTTTTTAGTTTGGCAAAAATGGTCTATATTGATTAATAGGCAAATCCCATTATTTCCATATAACTTTTGTTATTAAGTGTTTAAATTATTCGAGGTGAATTGATTATTCTCTTTAAGTATACTCAAAATTTTGGATATTTTGCATATTTGAGCTTCTTAAACCAGCTTCTTTGTTCATACTTTACCATGAAATCTTTTGATAAAATATAAAACTTACAACTTTTAAATTACATGAAAAGAATCTGGCTAAAAAGTTACAATAAAACAGTGTTGGTTGGCAATTTTGATTACATTGTTTTGAATCCAAAATGTTTATTTTATCCTTATGATCTGTTTGATTTTTTAAAACCATTTTGCCTTTTTTACTATTAAAATGACCAATTTATATTACTTTGTCAATTATTTCATATCAAGTGAATTTTTTGCTTAGTATGTATAATTTAGAATTTCATGTTAGATCCCTGATTTTAATATGCAAATGCCTTATATGGAAATTTTAATGTGTGCTCTCTTAATTGTTATCTGTATTTAATCCTATATTAATTATTTTGTTACTTGCTTGCAAAAGATATTTGAAATTCGATTATATATAATAACATACTTGCTTTACATCTATGAATTATGCGTGAAATTGATGCTTTTCACGTTTTCATTACTTTATGCCTAAATTGCTCATTTTCATGTATTTTTGCAAAACTTTACTCCTCTGCTGACTTTTTTACTCCTCCACACTTCTTATTTATTATTTTATATTTGCAATGGCCAGAAAATAGCATGAAACTGTAAAACTTTTACAGTTATTAAGTTTAAAAAATCACAATGTTTTGTTCTTTGTTCTACATGTAATGTTTTATTTATTGATTTTTAATTCATTTGCATGCACAATTTTTCATCAAGCATAACATTTTTATTTTTTTCTTTCTCTGTAGTAACTTTCTGCAACTTAACTCATTTTGCGCATGTTTGTATTCCTCACACTCCAAGTTGCCGAACAATTTATTTTTGTTGATTGATACTTCGATGTGTCTAATAAAGGCAAATTAGTGTACTTTCAAATGTATAAAGAATGTTATAAAAAGGACTTTGATTGTATTGATGCATTTCCCAAAAGAGGTAACATGTTGTATTGACATATGCATTTGTATGGGGATTGACATGATATTGTCTGTTATGGGACAGCTCCAGAGCTCATTGTAAATAAGAAATCAAGTAGCATTTGCTTAAAATTGGATAGTTTTTTTTAAGAACAATATGCAGTCAAATAAAATCAGGGCTGAAGTACTCTTTACACCTTTTCTTGTGGAGCATAATGTTTTATTTTATTGTAACTGATCATTCATGTCAGTCGTCTTTTTTGGAAAATGTTTCCCAAGTCTGACATTACCAAGTAGTATATATGTGCAAGAACTAAAACATCTGCTTTGATTAGTGAGCTAGTTCCTAGCCCAAGTACATAATTAAATGCTGAAAACAAGGTCCTTTTGCACTATGCTGTAATGATACAAACTTTTAACTACTACCCACCGTGGTCATTTACTTGTAATTCATTTACTTGTAATTCATTTTACAAACTATCCATAAATAAAAAATGTTCTTTTTAAATTTTTTTTGCTGAACATATAAACATTTTAAAAATAACTTGTATATTGAAAAAAGGTATAAAGTGAAACATTTGCTTACTGCATGAGACAGCAGGTTAAAATGTAAAATAGGTGGCCTCTTGGGCAAAGTCAATTTTTTGGTGACCAGAATCAGCCACCAAATTACTTCTATGTAGCAATAGGTATTCCAAATTCATTCTGGCATCTAGATAAAACATCGCCAAATTTAAAGGTAACTTTACATGCTCGTAAGAGTAAAATTCAAAAATAATACTCTTTATTTGAGATATATTTCTTTAAAAATGTCCAATAGAACTTAGATTTTTTTTTATGTTTTTAATAAAAATATCTTAATTATTCTGTAGAAATACAAAAATAGTTTTTTAGTTAAAAGAATTTTTTTTTCTCTTTAATTTAAGTTGGACATAGTTTTTGAGATCACATAATACATGCTTATGTTTACGTACCATTTTTTAAAAATAAATTTGTAAAATATTTTTGCACATATATAAAACAATACACAAAATATAGTGAACCAATGTTTTTTTAGAAAAGTATTAACATAGTTTCTTTAAAAAAATTATAAAACCTTGTAATTTTGAAAATTTTTATTTTTTCCCTTTTTTTTCTCAAAACTGTCTTTTAAAAAGTATGTACTACTTCAATGTACTACTTCCTATGTAGGTTCACTATATGCACAGGTATGCTGTATAGATGTATACAAAAAATTTGGAACCATATAGTGCAATAGTTTTTTTAAAAAGTGTACCTAAAAGCAAAAAATTATGTTTTGGAGAAAAAGTGAAAAAACTAAACATTTGTAAATCTCTGTTCACTATTTTTTAATACTAAAATTGAAAAATCGATTTTTTAAACGTGTATGATGTCCTGGTTCTCTTTAAGTGGCCACTTAGCTGATGCGACATATTTAATGAAATACAAGCTTGAAATTTGAATAATTGAACCTATATTAACCTTTTTTTTTTTAACTTTCCTTGTCATAAAATGCATTAAATATGAAAATAAGGTTTTTTTTTTTTGAAAAACTACATTTTTCACTTTTTTCATGATTTTAAAAATTTGTTTTCTTTAAATTGTGATATGTTTTAAGTTGATTTATTTATTGAATGAGAGAAACTCTTTTCTATGTACAACAGAGTTTACTATTAATGTAAAATGTATTCAATGAAAGTCGTATGTTTATTAAGTAAAATTTATCTTAATAAAATTCTTTAAACACATTTTTAATTCTTTGCAATTTTTACAAATGTGATGCCACTGTGATAGATTTTCCCTTTTAAAATAAATAAATGTAGCAAGATTTTATTCAAAAGTATAAGGTTTACTACAGGAGTAAATTATGTAGAAATATATATATTATGAGAACTTTTAATTAATGTATAAAGTAAGACAGTTTTCATTTTTAGTGGCAGTGTATGTAAATATTATGTATCTCTAAAATATAACTATATAAAATTTCTGTAAAATATTTTTTATTATATTTTAAATGTTAATTGCATTGTTATAACATTTAGTAGGCTAAAAGATGTTTTTATCCTGTCAAAATTGTTTTAATCTCATTTTGTTAATATTAAAACTTAGTTTTCTTTAGAATGTTTTTTTCTTTCTGAAGTGGTCTATCAATCATTGTTTAAATCATCTTCTAAATCATATTTCAAAAACATACAATACATAATTATTGTGAAATATTCCATTCTTTCAGGGTGAAGGAAATAATGGATTTGATGTACTGTACCGTAACATGAAGTATGGCTATGTAGTCACTAAAGATTTAGCAGAATTTTTTAAAGAACGGTAAGTGTTTTTCTTTTAGGTTTCATATTTCTTTAAAGAATATGAAATAAAATTCATTTTATGTTTTCCTATGCACACCAGTTAAGATTTGATTTCTAAATTACTCTTTAAAGAAAGTTTTATTTTTAAATAATGAAATCAATGTTTATTTGTAATTTAAAAATAATGGCAAATCTGAATTGAGTTTTTGCTGTAAATCTAATTTCATGTTTTAAGCATGATACTTGAAATTTTAAATCTAATTTTTTTTTTTATACTCAAATTTATGTAGAAATATAGTAATATATAATTTTTTTGTTTTTTAGGTCAGTTATAGAAGAAACAAATTCTAAACTGTTATCCAAATTAGCAAAACATGCTAGTAATTGTTGTTCACAAGGGTAAGTTTTCTTATTTTCATTTTTTTTATCCCAGCAATAAAAACACTATCAATCTTAATTTGTTTATTTAATTCCAGTCCTTTCAATGACTAAGTCTGTGTAATAAAGCAGATCATTAGATCTCCCTTCTTTTGAATACAAAACAATCTTTATAGCTTTAAAAAAATGTTTTGGAATGTTCTTATTGATACTAATAGCCTTCTAAAAATAAAACCAAAAGATAAAAAAAGTCTTTTTTGTGTGTGTTAGTAGTTAATTGTTTATATTGCAACTGTTGGATTTTATGACATGATGTTCCAGGTTTATTACAAGCTGTTTAAATGATCAAGTGATCCATTTTGTGGCTTTTGGAATGTTTAGAAAGATGTCAGACTGCATTATTTCCTTGTTGTTTTTCCATGTTTTAAGTGACTAACAGCCATTTCCTGTCCCATTTCTTTTGCTGTCACTAGTGTGTGAAAAGTAATTTTTAACTGCAAAATAGGCTTTTGTGTAAATATTCCCGATAACCTAGATTCTTGTTGATTTTATCAAAGAATTTTTTTCTATTTATAATTTTTCCAATTTATTTTTTATTTAAAAAGCTTGAATATTTTTTTTAAAAAAAATTCTTAATCTTCACAAAGTTTTGTAAAGCTTTATATATTTTTTAAAAATTTCTTCTAAAATTTTAAAATTTTTAAAAATATTGTGTGTGTTATGAATGGTGTATATATACATTTTTAGGAGCTTTGCCCCTTTATGGGCTATTTTGAAGACTTCCACAGAAAAATTAGCAACTCTGCATATGCAAATGGTTCAAAGGTTCCAAGAGCTTATCAAAGATGTTATTAAGTATTCTGAAGATCAGCATAAAAGACATAAACTGGTATTTTAATTTCTATGTTTTCATATTCATTATGCATTGTCAACTTTTAAAGTTTTCATTAATGATAAATGATACATTTCTTAATTATTTTTTGTTGGTGTAATTGAATTATGTTTTTAAAGTTCACTTTCAGTTTTTTATCGAAATTAATTTCTTAATTTACATAATTGATTATTATATTTGTTAATAATAATTTTGAAATTAGTTATCTGAGATACAAATAACTTAAGTTCTTGTAGGATCTTAAAATTATGAGTTATCATTAAGTGTTATGGTGCTTGGAAAATAGTCTACTTTTACTTTAACAGTATTTTTTTCCGGTTAAGTGTGTATAAAAATCCATTGATTAGTTCTAAAAACTGAAATAAATGTTTATTCATAAACATTTAAACTTCTGATGAGGGACATCAGTAAAAGACCACAAAATTGTGTTTTTGAAGACTAATGCTTTTATATTTTGACCTTTTAAATGATAACAAATGTTTAAATTTTTTTGGTTTTTTTTAGTGTAAGGAAGAAGAATCTACCACTAGTGATGTTGTACAAAATATCCAACAAACTACCATTTCTTTACAAAAGGTATGTAAAATCTTTTCAAAAACAGTTTCTTAAATTTTATTAATGAGTTTTCATATCAATCGTTGTATTAAAAGTTTTCATTTTTGTAATTTTCTTTGTGTAAAATTATTTTTATTTTTGCAGGCTAAGGAGGCTTTCAATGCTAGATCTATAGAATATGAGAAGTTAAAAAGAGATAATGCTTCTTTGAAAGAGCTAGAAAAAGTATTTGTATTTTGCATTTACTCCTTTCATTTCTTTCGCAATAATTTCTCCTTTGTGTATAATTAATTTTTCTAGGCAAATATTAAAACAAGAAAAGATTTTTTTTCCCTTGAATATTTTGTAATTTTTGGGATCAATCTTTGATGTTTATTAAATTTAAAAATAATTAAAGAATTCATTATATATTTTCTTCAGAATTTTTATCTTATGTATAATTTCATTTTGTATTCAATGTATTGTAGTTTTGTTATAAAGTTAATAGTAATTTATGATAAGGAGCTGAAAATAAATGTCTAAGAAAAATTTAGTCCTTATATATTTGTACCCTATTTTATTTATATATACATACAATGTAGGATTCAAAAACTTAGGAATTTGTCATAAAGTTCCTTACTTTGAATATTTTAAAGTAACTCGCGACTATCTTCAAAGTAATATCCTTAAGTCAAATTATACTTTAGCCAGTATTCATACCCCTGGAAGTCATCTTTTGCAACCCCCTATAAGAATTCTTCCAGTGTTCTTTTTCTGCATTTGATGACTTAAAAATGTTCTGTGGATTTGTTTTATTAATGGAAATAATGAAATATGGCTAAGTAATATCCCTATAATCTCAATGAATAGGCAGGATGAGGGAGAATTTTTCTTTTTTGTGGAGTAATCATGCTACAAATTTGTAAATGGAGTGACATGCAAAGAATACAATTATCCATTTTGGCATATCTGAAGCCTTGGTTTGGTAATGATTTTTGTTAATATACCAATATATCAACATTTTTCTCAATCCATGAAGTTGCTGGTTGGCCTTAGTGATCATAATTTGCAGTTCATTCTCAACTCTCTTTAAAACACTGATACCATTTGTACACCTTGGATCTTGACACAGTAGAATTATTGTACTCCTTTCTAAGCGTTTTAAAAGTTTTTGCAGATACATTATCTAAATGCTGACAAATTTGCTATTGCTTGTTTTAGAATATCAATGTTTCTTAAGTCGCATAACAAAGATGCCTAACCTTATAAAAATATTTTCATGTGTAGTTTAATTAGGTGACATTGGTGAAATCTTCCTGAGCTTAGAAACGTTTCAAATGGTATGACTTGAACATCATGATTTTTCTTAGATGGATGATTGCAATCTTTAAACTTTTGAATCTTACTTTATATGTGTTTATATATATATAGTTATTTTAATTTATCATTTCCAGCATTTGTTATATAAGTATTTTTAATGTAATTGCATTTTATTTTCCAGGCAGAGTTGAAGTGCAAAAAAGCATGTAAGTGCCTATTAAATTAGTATAGTGTTTAAATATGTACATATAATAGTCTTTAAATTTAAGTTAACAGTATAAATTACTTCAAAATGAAAAAAATATATATTTAAATCTCCAAGTCCCTTCTGAGACAGCACTAAATAGGAAAGTTATTAAATAATAATTGTTACATTATTTAATTTGTTTTAATATCATTATATATGAATATTGACATTTATTTAATGTATTTGCTTTTAATTCTTATTGGTGAGAATTAAAAAAAATGAAAGTGAAATAGTTTCTAATATAGAGAAGTCAACTAAAAATCATTTCAAAATGTGCTAGTTTCTTTTTGAAAATTAGATATTATATAGAAAGTAATTTTGTATGTGTATAAAAATTGCTTTAAATTTTCCAAAAGTTTAATTATTTTTATATTTTTTAGGTGAAGATTATAAAACTTATGTTGATAAATATAGTATTGTCCGAGAAGATTTTGAAAAGAAAATGATGGTTTCCTGTGAAGTATGGTTTTTTTATTTTTTAAAAGTATATCTAAATTTAATCAAATCATTAATATTGATTGTTGATCAAAGTATGATTTTGCTGTTATAAATTTTTTTAAATAGTTTGTTTTTGTGTATTAAGACTACTTTATTTGGTTTTAATTGCTATTTAATTTTATTAGCATATTTTCTGAAAACTGTTTTATTAAGATATTGATGGTATTTTCTTTTTTAGCATTTCCAAAATATAGAAGAAGCTCATATTAAACAAATAAAAATATTCCTTTCAAATTATGCTCATGTTTTGGAAAGTGGCCATGCTTTGATAGGGCAGGTATGCAGTGTTTGACCTTTTTAAAGAATTCATGTCTTATTCATACATAGTCGTATTTTATTAAAGCAAACACAATTTAATCTAAGCCATTAAGATTTTTATAAGTAAATTTTCAAAAATAGAAACAAATCATAACCTAGAAAAGTTGTTTTTAAAATTCTAATGGTTATTATAATTTTTAAGTATATATAAATCTGGATATCAGAATCTTTTTTAGAAGTATTTAAATAGTTCTAATGTATGTATTTTAATTATTAATGAAAAAATCTATTTTTTAGTGTTATCTATTTTTTAGACGTTGAAGTGATGATTGCACATTATTCTGATGAATATATAAAAACACACACACACACACACACACACACACACACACACACACACACACACACACACACACACACACAAAACACACACACACACACACACAACACACACACACACACATTTGTTGAAAATATTTGTTAAAGTTATGTGATTTTAATTGCCTAATTAATAACATAATCTTTCATTAAATATTTGTGTCAATTTTTTTGTTTGTCATATTTGTTCTCTTTACAATTGTACGAAGAAAGCTTATTTTTCAATTCATTACAAAGTCTTTTTCCAAATATAACCAATCTTGTTGGTTATAAATTTAATTAATTGAGAGTAACACTTATTTTCTGGTAGTATGATTGTATGAAATTAATTATTAAAAGGAAATTTGAGGATTTTCCATTAATACTTGAAATATTAACTGAACTTAGTGGCGCAACAGCCCATGAGGGCCAAGGCTTGCTGTGCCTTTCTCAGTTTATGTGACCTTAGGTGCTGGGGGTGCATGTGCAAATGTTTCGGTCAAGTGGTCAGTTTGATGCAAAACCCCCTGTGTTCAGTTCCCAAGCAAGCTTGGTACTCATTTATTGACACACTGAAGGAATGAAAGGCTGAGTCGACCTTGCCCAGCCCGGGATTTGAACCCCAGACCTGTGTCATGGAAGCGCGATACACTACCACTCAGCCACCAGGCTTCAGAAATTTTATCTGTACAGTGAAAATTCTGTTTAAAAAGTTACCAGAAATTTTTAAAAATAACTCAAATTATCTCTGTAAAGAATTGTTTTCATTTTGTTGAAATATGTGTGTAAAGATGTACATTTTTTAAAATGATTCTGATTTTAGGTGTATGTTGAATTTATTGAACAATGCAATGAAATGGATGTAAACAAACTTCTGGAATATTTGGTCAATGAAAGAGGAACTGGAGCTGATAGACCAGGTAAACATTTCTGTAGTGCCTGTGTGTAGGTATTAAACAGTGACAATTTAATTATGAAAATGTTAGTTTTATGGCTTTGCTGCTTACCTTCAGAAATTTCCCTAAGTATTTATTTGTAAAGATATGTAGAGATTCTAATGTTATGATCATAAAAATACTGTTGTATAGCTGCTATAAGCATTAATTGTATATAAGCAATTAATTATGTTATTTATTTCTGAATAATTATTGTTAAGCAATATTTGCTTAACCTCTTTATATTTCATATGAAAAAGTATGTCTTTTTTAGGAGGGATGAAAGAATTATCTACTTTCTTGTTTCAAAACATCAAACCTCCTGTAATAGCAATTATTTAAACATTAATTTTCAAAGTTTTTAAAATTAAATTTTTTTAGATCATAAATGTTTTTGAGCTTAAATAATGGACTTGACTTTCACATTAGAATACAAAATCAAGCATTTTTTAAAACAATTATTATTTTTATTGTATTAACAATTTTAAGTGAATTTTATAAATATTTTGTTACCAGTACTTTCTTTTCCCATGAACAGTATTCTTTTAATTAGAACTTATATTAATATTTAATGTAACAAATTTTTTAAAAAAAAAATTATATGCTTATTTCTTAATACTATGTGTGATTGATTAGGGGCTGTCATCTTTGAAGAGGCTGATCTGTCCCCTTTGGGTCAATGCAATTCTCCTGACTCCACGGAAACTCACAGTGAGGAAAAGACTTATAAGAAAGAAGGTAAAAAAATGTCACTTCATCGCAAAAGCAAACCATCCCGCCGAACTACCTCCTTACTGGACTTGTTTTTTTCATCATCCCTTGGTATGTTTTGTCACCCCGCAAAATAGAGCACTTACCTTTAGCACTTTTCTCCCCTTCCTTGTAACTTATGCTTCACTTTGATAAAGTAAAATGAGTATTGATCACACATTTGCTCTAACTGAAGATCATGTAATACATCATATACTAACTACATTTGGTTTCAACTGTTGGAATAATTTTTTTTTCTCAATGAAAAAGTATTTTCTTCTTTTTTATTTCTGGGTATTGCAGTTAAAAACATTTTTATATGTGTGTTTGTTTTGTAAGTATGATCCAGTTTAAGTAAAATGTTGAAATCGTAACTTTTTTCATCCATCTAAAGGTAAAATGTTTTGAAAAGTGTGTATTTATGAAATGTTTATTTTCCTGTATTCTCACTAGAATTTTTTTTTCTGATATTAATCAATTTTCTTTGATAGTTAATATTTTTCAATCATTTGGTAGATTATTTACTTTGATATTAATTTTGATAATTTATACATGTTACACTGGTTTTAGAAAGAGTAAAGTTTCTTTTTGTTAAGAATAAATTATTTATGTTTTTCAAAAGTATGTATGATAGATTTTTATGTTTTTACATATTTGTAGTGCATTTATAATTACTTGATTTTCTAAAATATTTATTATTTTTTTTCTTTTAATCAGTGTATGAGTATAAATTTTAAGATTTGGTTTCTTTATAGTCTCAAAGTATCTGAATGCATTTTCTGCATTTTGTATTCAGTAATATATATAGTTTTTCAGGACCATGCTGTAAGTGTACTTTTTCATTCATAATATATTCATTACCATTTTTATAGCTTTTTCTAAAAAAGTATACCTGAAGATCATTTTAACATTCATTTTTGATGAAAAATGCTAAGAACAATTTTTATTGCACATAAATTATTTTTGTTAGATTTGATCTAATTTTTCAAAATTGAAAGTAGTTGAGATGCTAGTCACAAAATAATTTTTTTAAAAAAAGCCTGTTATATGTTTAAATAGCTAATGGAATGCGCTTTTATCTGTCATGCAGATTGCATTTATTTACATTTTAAACATTTATATACTTTTTGCACTTCCTAGCATGGCTTACATTCCGCTTTGTAGATATGAGACAGAAAATGGCCAGGAGTTTACTAAACATTTGGATCTGTCATAATTAAAGAGTGTCTCAGTGTGTTTTGTAGTTTTTTCCATAAACATTTTCCAGGTAACTCTGAACCCAGTGGAGTGCCTAATTCTACATCAGCTAATTGTCAGGTTGACGTCAACGACAGTGCAACATCTAAGTCCGCTCCCCCTGTTAGTAATGCCCTGAATAGGACAAACTTCCGAGCCTCAAAATGTAATTAGGTTTTCTTAATAATGGATTATATTTAGTATTTGTCATAAGTTTTTTACATGCTCATTTGTGAGAAATAGTAATTTGCTGAACCTTTTTTATGCATCAGTTTTTGTTTTTCAAACAATTTAATAACGAATATTTTGGAACAAAAGTTAATGGTACTGGAACATATTTTGTTGAGTTTACTTTGAGCCTGTCATTAATTGATAAATGAATAGTGTATTATTAATTATTTTCTTCTCTTAAGAATGGTGCTTGAAAATTAAGCAATATATTTGCCTTGCACGATTTCTTTGTGTGTATTGAAAGTTTTCAATTTTGATCTTTGTTTAGAATACTCAAAATTGCATGCCTTTCCAAAAATGTTTCCTTTTTCTAGATTTTACATTTGTATTGCAGATTTTTCAATAAGTAGTAAGTGTATCATGACCTTTTCAAATATCAAATATGTACTTATTTTTTAAAACATGTATTAAATCTAAGATTTCCATTGATGGTTTGTTTTATAATTTAAGGAAATATTTGCTTATAATGTTAAAGAAGAGGACTTGGTTTCATTGCATTTTTTTTCAGATAGAAAAGTGTTCTAATATGTATATAACATTTTTGATTCATTATCCTATAGAGAGCTTTATTTTGAATGATACAATTCTGTTTGAATCAAACCCCCTTTTTTTCTGATATAAAATGTTCCAAATTTTATATCTTATTATGTCATACTTAACACAGATTTTTAATTTTATCTGTTAAAGTAAAAAAATATCTGACATATTTATAAAATATTTCTAAATTTTAACAATGCAGTATGATAAATAATTATATACATTGCACCTATATGAATTGAAATTAGTATTGAAGCATTTTATCTATCTGAAAACATGCCCTCGATTAAAGTTCTGCTTTGTGACATTTGGTAAAAAGACATTTTTAATTTTCATATGATTGAACTCTTTGTGATGTTTTTTGTGTAATTGTTAATAATCAGATATTATACATTTATTGAATATTTTACAAAGGGGGGATCTAGAAGAGAGAGAATCTTATTTCCTGAAAGTAGTATATTGTGCTGTTTATGCCACTTTGCTATTTTTCATGTTTTCCTATCTCATCATACATTTCATGTTACCCTCATTTCCATATTTCATTTAATGCCAACAGCTCTTTTCCATACTAACTTCAGTGTTTTCCGGCGGTGATGGTTTGCTCCGACACATGTGTGCATGTATTATGTATTTTTTAAGATATATATTGAAAATGCCTTATTCCTGTTTCAAACTATACTGCAACTGTTATGCTTATCTATTATGATTGCTGTGAACTTAAAATATTGCTTCAATAGATTCTTTTTTTGTCATGCTATTTCCACAACTGTGGAAAATATACTTTATTATGCTTTTCTTTTATGTATATAAAAATGTATCTATATGAATTAGCTATAATGGTTATTTGGATACTTATGAGTTAATTTCTAGTTTGAGTATTAATTTTTTAACCATGTGGTAGTTTTTTGCTGTATTGGAATTTTTAATTATTGTGGTAAATAGGCTGAAAAAGACTTCATGTAAGTAACTTATTTGTAATTTTTTTTTTATCAGTAGAAAAATCTTGCTCAAATGCTTACTTTTAAGTAATATTATGTAATGCATTTGTTTAGCTTCTGTGATAATTGATTTTTTAATTATGACTCAATGGAAATACTTCATTAAGTTCAAAACAGTGCTTAGATAAAATTTTAATGTAGAGAGTATAAGATTCTAAAATATTTGTATAGTGCATATTCTTTTAATTTAAAAATTCTCTTTAAGTAAAAATTCTCTTTTAATGGCTTTTTTGTAAAATCTTTAAAATATTCATTTTTATTTTGAATAAAACTGAATGTGTTGATTACATGTATGAGAAACATTTAGAAATATGTATTTTTTTAAATATGAACTTTTAAAAAATATTAAATTATGGGAGAGATTTAGAAAGTTATATTGGAATATGTGATAATTTTGTACAATATATGAACAGACTTAAATGTACCTATTAAATACCGTTTATAAGCTAAATTCAAAGAGTAATATTTGAGAAAACAGGTTCAACACCCTCTTCCTAAGATTTCCATATATTTTTTATATATTTTATTTTTTTCCTTCTTAAATAAATGTATCTTTAGGAGCATTTGTATCCTTATTTTAAATTTGTAAAAAAGCTTTTTAAAGTAAATTTTATGGTATTCAAATTGTAATTTTCTTAATATAAATTAATGTTAATATGAGTAAGAAGCTTTATTACATATACTTTAATTTTATTTAATTAATCTACTTAAAATTATCGATTGTGTATCTATAAACATATAGTGTATTATGTGATTTATTTCTTATATAATTTTACCAGTTTTTTTAAAGCAGAACTTAATATTACTAACAATTCCTAAGGTTTTTTTGTTAATTATGTTTGTTACTTTTTGATGTATTATGACACTTTTTTAAATGATTTAAATTAACTTTCATTCAATTTTTATGGTTACTGATTTCTGCTTTTTTTATTAATTAGAACTTTATTTGCATGAGGTGAATGCTATTGCTTTCAACTATTATAATAATTATGAAATGTAGTTTTTGGTCTTTCTGCTGTCCTTTTACAAAGTATGTAAAGAATTTCATGTTCTGCCTATTTACATTCCCATGTACTAATTACTAACTTTGCTGTCTCTCCCTATGCTGTGACTCGCATGGAATACAGACTGGCAGTCTTATTGGAACTCCTGGAGTTCAGGTGGCTACAGTCTTGTTATTTACTAATCTTTAATAGTTTTCCTAGTAGCTGTTTAGAGCATGAACTTGCTTTTTGCTTTCAATTAGTATTTCTAACATTTTAAATACTGTTGGTTTTAGTATTCAATAATTCTTATTTTTTTTTTTTTACATGCAGCTAACGAGACTTATATTGATTATTTAAAATTTTGGGCTGATTTGGTTAAATACATTTATCTTGCAATTATAACTTAATTATTTTGAATATATAAAATAAAATTTGATGAACGAAAAATAGTTTTACATCTGTACACACACAATTGAATTACATATTAAATTAAAAAATAATTATGGATATTAAATTGTGAGGCTTTTTAAGCATTAATGTAACTGTTTTGTAGTAGTTATATGATTAAATATTGCTATTTGTGTTAAATATATTTTTGGAAGTTTTAGAAATAGTCTTTTTCTCTAATTTTTTCGAACTTTTCAGTCTGTAATAACTCTAGATTACATAACTACGGTGGAAAAGCACTTTAAAATCTTAAATTTTGTTTAAAGGATTATTTTTTTCATATTTCTAATAATCTCTTAAAAGTTAGACTTAAATAATTGTTTTTAGATATAAAACGGCTATACTTAATTCTGTTATTCTATTCTTGATAAAATTAGTGCTATGGGTTTTGGGAAAAGAATAGGATGAAGTTTAAATTAATTTCATGTGATGTTAACTTTTTACTGTGATTATTTAACATTCAAATGATTGCTTGGTTAAAGTAAAATTTGATGTATTATGCATATTTTTAATTACAATGAAAGCATTAAATCATATTTGAAAGTGATAGACAAAGTTTGGAGCAATTTATTGAATATGTTTGTGCATAACCAAGTGCCGCTAAATATTTATTTTTATTAAAACTCAGCTTCATATTTTTAAACTCTTTCTTGCTTTTTAGGCATCTTTTCTGCTCTTTATATCAGCATTTTAATTTTACATTTGAACAATTTTTAAATTCAACTTTTATTTCCATCATTGTTTGAAACAGGGTTTCTCAAAAGTAAAAGAGATAAGCGAAAGGAAAAAAAGAAAAAGAAAATGAATGGTACAAAGGAAGATTCAATCACAAGTGGAGAAGACAAGTGAGAGCTTTATTCTTGAGTTCTTGGTTTCTGTAGCTTACTTTTTTATAATGAGGATTAGAACTATTGAATAATACGATTGAAAATTGATTTTTTTAAATAATTTATGTAATAATGTGTTATTAAATTTTTTAAAAGCTGTTGTTATTTTGTATTTTTCAAATATTCTCTTCATGAACATGATTTCCTGTTAGAGATTATCTCAGGAAAATGTTTTTATTTCCTTTTGAGGTATATGATGCAATATATGTGTGTGTGTATCGTTGTTGCATATACTTATGCTATAACAATTTATATCTGTGTACTTATCGACACTTGTTTATTGTTGATGCCATTAGTTTTTTGATGATTGCAAGAATTTTTTTACTAATTTTCTACTAAATAAATAATTATGAGCTTTTAATTTTTTGTAACTATATGAGATAAATTTGAAATTTTAATAATGTAGACTCTGGTTAGTTTAATTTTATATATGTATGAAAAATATAACTAAACACTGAAATTTAAAAACTTAACTTTTGTTCTGCTGTGCTTATACATTTTAAGTATAGAGGAGGATGATAAAAAGATAAATTTTCTAATGTCTCATTCTTGCAATAGATTATTTTTTAGCTACTTGTTACATTTCTATAGACTTTTTGCAATTATGAATTTCTTTTAATTACTATTTTTAAATGATCATTAATATATACAAATCTTGTGTACATTTTTGTAAAAAGCTTTATTTAGATTATATTTTATTATTTTGCCTTTATAAAATAATCCTTTTTTTCTTTTTGCAGAGATTCTCAAGATCAGGTTCCGGTAAGTGAAAAAACAATTTTTTAGCTAACATTTCTTATGATATCAACTAATATTGTCCTTTTCCATTTTTAAATCTAAAATGTATATTTTAGACCAGTCCTCAAATTGATGCAGAAGGTTTTACCATAAGGCCACAGGAAAGAAATCAAGACTGTATCCATTTTAATTACTGTTTTATTTTTTAAAATTGTATATTTTGTGCAGAAATAAAAACAATATATCTTAATCTACTAAGTTTTAAATTTTATTGGAGAAAAAAATTGCTCCTTTCATGAAGGATTTATTTAGAATAAAATAATTGATGGTGTTTAACATGATTGATAATGATACATATTCAATTTGTAATTTATTAAAAATGAAAAGCTGTCCCATATTTGTTTAATTAACAGTTCTTGCAGTGTTTTTTTCTCAAAAAAATCTCGTGAATTCAGTTTTTTACAAATATAATTGTTCTTTCCTTAACGTAAGTTAAAGATATGAAAGATGATTTTTACTCCAGTTCTGATAATGATTCAGGTATGTTTACATGTATTAATAAAAAAAAAATGAATTTTAAACTGAATATTTTTAGGTTAGTATGTATTTTGATTTATATTTATTATACAAATCTCTGGGTGTGTATACTTTATTATAGAACATAAATATTTGGACTAAACTGTATTAAAATTTTATTGTTCTCAAATTAATTGTATGAATAAAATGAAATTTACAATATTATAATGAAAATATTTCTTTAAATTATATCATTTTATGAATGCAACTATTTATATTAATATCATTTAATGAATCTTTATGCAACAAGCAAATAATTTTTAATATGTAAATTTTATTTTGAGATTAGTATAATTTATAACTAAATATTATTTACTCATTCTTTTAAATAAGACATGTAATGTTGTAATTTTATTTAACATATCAATGGCTGCTTCTCGGATCTAATTGTAAATGTTGTCTGAATTTTTTTTAAATGCAATATTTAAATGTTACTAGATTATTACTAAAAATATAAAGAGACTAACTACACTTTTAGCAGTCTGAATTATTTTCAAACATAAATTTTGTAGAGTGTTGTAAATTATCTCAAATAATGTTGAATTAATTTTCTCTTGTTAGATGATGATCGAGTTGGTAGGATACATATTGAAATTAAACCTGTGAGCAATAGCACTGGTATGAGTGCTAGCATTGATGAGCTTATAGCTACAGTTGGTACCTTTTCTTTATCACCTGATCCACAACGTACAGTAAGTATTTCTTACATTTTCTAAACACATAGAAATGAGCCAATAATTTTAATTAAATGTGGGATTATTTGCAATTGGGAAACCATATGAAAGAACTGAAAGATGGGGAATAAATGGTGGATTTTAAATAATTTTACTGATTGTAAAACAGTCGAAGAGGTCTTTGAATACATTGAACTAGGTGTTTCATAAAATATAATTTGCAAATTTAAATATTTTTATTTTATAGGTGAATAGGCCTGCTAGTAGCGCAGCCTCAACTCCTGATGAAGGCCCATTAAAGCGATCAATTTCAATGTCTAATCCATTAAAGTAAGTATACAGTTTTTTCATTTATGTATATCTTACGATTAAGGTATGAAATTTTGCCAGTTTGCAGATTCGCTGAGAGGTGTAA
The DNA here is from genome assembly GCA_019973955.1 of Trichonephila inaurata madagascariensis. Taxonomy (NCBI): domain Eukaryota; kingdom Metazoa; phylum Arthropoda; class Arachnida; order Araneae; family Nephilidae; genus Trichonephila; species Trichonephila inaurata. Next base: position 68,808 of record BMAV01019897.1, read on the forward strand.
CCAAAGTATTATTAGAAATTATCAGTATTTTTGCTATTGTGACTGGCCAGTCCAAGAAGTGACTGGAGATCCCTCACCAAAATTTGATGTACTGATGTAAGATGGTCTGGTAGGTGGCACATTTTATCACTTTTGGTTTGACAGTAGAGAATATCTCATATAATTTTAAAAAGGTACCACAGTGCAGCAGTGACATTCTATTAATCTGCTGGTTTGGGAAAAAAGTCATCCATCTGTTAAGATGGATCTATCGCTTGTGGTTTGATGGTGGTTAAAAAAAGGTGGCAGTTTCTGTACAATGCTCAATGTCATAGAAGTTCACGTTGTTACTGCAAGTAATAATAAATAAGGAATAAGTACATTTCTTCTCGTTCCATTTCACGAACTGTATGGCCTGAAATTTTGAACAGATCAGATTTTTGCTCACCAGTTTACAGTCAAGTAGGCCAGTTTACTAGCTAGTTATACTGTCTTTATAACATAAATATTATTAAAATTATAAAAATCATTAGTGTATAATTATAAAAATAGTTTTATCTAGTAAATAATTTTCAGAAGAAAATGAATAAATGAAGTTATTGTAAATACACATAAATAACTATTTGCTGTAAATGTGTATTTGAAGTTCAAATAGCAGCCCTTAAAATTTGTAATTTTTTTATTGTAATGATTAAAATATTTTTTAAAATTAACACAATTATTTTTAAAAAATCTGTGTTCCCTTTTTTTAAAAAAACAATTTTTTAAATACCAAATTTTTCAGAAAACTTTAGTTATTCAACATTTTATAATCAATTATTATTCCTATTATTTACCCTTGATTAGTAACTTATAAATGTTTCTTGCTCAATATATGAAAGATTTGTTTTTAGCAACATGCTGTAAATAATTCATAAAACATAGCAATTGGGTTTCTTTGGGAAAAAAATATTTCTTTAAAATAAAAGTTTGTTCAAATTCCTGTGATTTTAACATTTTTTTATAGATTCACACACGTTTGCTTGTTATCTCTTAAATGGAAGGGCTTTTCAGCTTTATTATTTAGCATTAATTAAAAGTAATTTTTTTCTATCAGCAATTCAGATACATAAGGTATTCAAAATATAGCAGATATTCATTCAATAAAGGTTACCTATACACATATCCCTTAAGTTTTATGGTGGTTTATGCCCTGCTCATGCTGAGTTACATAGAAATATAATTATTTCATTTTATGCTACACTGTAGTAATAATTGGCCTAAGATGTTCGTTAAGTAATACTATATCCCAAAATATTCATCTTCATTGGAGTGTTGAAAAATTCTATATGAAGCTCTTCCTTAAAGAAAAGTAAAATTTGAGATTCCTGTTTAGAAGTTAAATAAATTAGGCTGCTTTAATTCTAGAGATATTTCTTTTACTTACATTTATAACTTTGACTTATTACAGTAAAACAGATGGTGACATCTTCAGCATTTTTAGTCCTAGTGCTTCGAGTGCCTCTACTCCAACTAGTTCTGCAGTGGGTGGATTTCCAAGTCCTACTAGCACAACTAACTCAAAGGCCCCATCTTCCGTAGATATGACCCAAAATTCTGACTCGAAATTTTCTGGTATGTTTTCCTAATATATAAGTTACATAAATAAAGTTTTTATTTGAAAAAATCAACTGATTGAAGTTGATTTTTTTCAATAACTTTGAATAATTATTTTTCATAATTTTAAAATTATAATAAAAAACACTCATAATATTTTTCTTCTGAATTTAGGAGGGCAGTATTTTGTTTTAAACTGTAAAATTTTAAAAATTAATTATTTTTAACACTAGATTAATAAATATTTTTGATATTTTTGTGTATCTATCATTAGAGACACAAATTGACAATTACTAGAAACTATAATTAGTTTAAAAAATTTTACAATATTAATTGTAATTAAATCTGTTGTGATTGCATAAATGAATACAAACTTTTACCATTCATACATTTATTCTGAGCATTTTTCTCAGAGAAATGTATTCTATTACATACATTTATTACTTACATTCTACATCTTATACATTTTGCGTGATGTGTTGATTTTGGTTTTAATTCCATCATAAAATATCTTTTATGAATAAATTATGATTTTTATTTAATTTATTAATTTCCATTCTAATTACTTTTAGATTTGTGACCAGCAAAGTAAATTCATTAAAAAAAGTTTATTATAATAAACTGTGAAACAAGCTTATTCGTCATTTTAATAGATATTGGTAGAGATAGATGCACATCATACAGAATTCTGAAGTAATAGGGTTGAAGGGGAAATAAATTCCTGTTTATATTCATTTCACATACTCCAATAATTGTCAGCATAAATAGAAAAAGAATAATAGTAATGATTTTTGTAATTGTAATGAAATCCGAAATACACTAGAATGACAAGCTCTGTCAACCACGAGGTAAACTGGCATATCAAATGCTTTTGTAATACATAATTTTTTTAAATGTCGAAGCTATATTTTGAGAGGAATTTTATTGTGTGTAGTGTATTTTTTTGTTGTGTTATAGTGGGAAAATTCATTAAAATATTTGAAACATTTACCAGTCTCTTATGCAGTGGCATAGACTTAAGATTATATAAAAAATATTTGAAAATTAAGTTTCTGTATAAAAATTTGAATTCTTCAAAGAGGAATTACTGGTTTTTTTTCTTAAATCATAAATTTCATGGGGGAAAAATTGCATTAAAAGAATTAGAAGTGTTAAATATTTAAGAAATTAATGTGTAAGTTTGTAAATTAAGGAAGAAAAAAATTGAAAAAGAGAGAAAATAAGGGGGGAAACATGGCAAGTTATGTTTTAAACAGCTTTTATTACTTTGACTCTTTTTTATTGTGAATAAATGAATGCAGAAAGAACATCCTGACTAAATGCTTATCAGTCAGAAAAATTTCTTTCATTGTATAGAGATTGTTGTATTTTTGGTCTAGGTTTCTGCTTTGGAAGAATTTTTCAATTTTTAAAAGTTTTATTATTAGTGTTTTTATACTAGTGTAATAATAAGATTATACATACATTAGAATAATATATGAGGACTGTTTTTATGTTATACTTAATGTGGTGATTAAAGAGTCTGAAAAAAATATCTGTGTAAGAAACACATTTTTTAAATGCACTGAAATGAAATATATCTGAAAAATTGGTACTTTTTTTCTGAAAAACATATTTTTTTTAAGCTTTTGGTGAAACATCCTCAGAAGTTGAGCCTGAGCTAGCTAATAATGAAGTGCAAAAGCCTGTTTCCACAAGTCGAGGTGGGACTCCTACAGGGTCAATTCTACCACATGTGCTTCCACGTCCCCCTTCTAGAAGAGCTTTTGAAGTAATGGCATTTTTCAAACTGGTTTTTTCGTATAATTTGAATGAGATTGTACTAAATTTTTTTCACTTTGATTTTTACTTGCAATTTTCTGGAAATAAATTTATTTGTATGAATCTAATTAAAAAACAAATTAGTATTCATAGAAAATTTAAAGGCCACTTATTTCTATTATTACACACTTTTTTTCTTATTTTCATACAATTCAACTATTTTTCAAAAATTTATTTCTTCATTTTATGTTTTATATTTGTTTCATCATGTATTGCTTTGAGTTTTTTTTAAAAAATTTACTTGTTATTTTTATTTTAAAATTTTAAATATTATTTATTGCATTAAAATAAAATCTCAATGTATAATGCTTTATTTTTCTCTTATGTGCATTTCTGGTTTCAATAAGTTAAAAATTAACATAAGTATTACCGAAAAGAAAATTCTTGTGGCAAACTTCTAAGATGCCTTTTTTCGACAAATTTATTGCGCCGATGGTTAGAACAAGTTCTTAATCGAATGCGGCTATAATCGCGTGAAACAGTTCGCGGAGCAAGATTTCGACCCAAACTGGTAAAAGGGAAACACTACTTTCCCTGGTGAAATTCTCGCTCAAACCAAATTATTATTCTGCATTAATTAGGACAAACAAATCCTACTCACAAAATTTAGTTAGTTTTACTGTCTACAAATTGCAGTACAGGTTCCATGAATTTCTTTTCATAATGAAGGGGGAATTTTTTTTAACTTGTTCTTTTTGTGCGTATTGGGGCGTTTTTTAGGGTGTTTGTAAAGTTAAATGGCTCAAAAGCGAAAGTTAGATAATTATGATGATGATTATGATTGTGATACGGAAAACTTATCAAGTTTTGAGTCTGTTGAAGACTTTGTTCACAGTATATCAAGCTCAGAAGAAGATTCAAGATGTATCAGATGATGTATTTATTTAGTCCTTTCAATTAAATATTTATCTTATATTTATAATTATTATTTAGAAAATTGGGTATAATTTATAATTTTTTATTTAATAATTATCATTTATTAATTATTTTAAAGTGATAAAAACTGTTATTTATGTACTACAAATTCTTTAAGAAATTTTTAAAAGGCTTGAGGCGAGCTATCTAAGGCAACGCCAGAGAAGGGTGATATTTTCGGAAGAACGGTGGGGGGAAAACAGCTGCCACTTTCAGCTACTGTTTACTCGTAATACTGCGCGAATTAAGTAAACGAAAACTGCTCATTTCCCTAACCATCAAAGGGTTAATCATTAAGCAAAATGGTTACTTGGTAGCTAATAAATTAAGTCTGATATTGAAATGGTGTTGACTAATAATATTGTTGAAAAGTAATTACAATTTTTCTTTCTGTTTTAATTTTCTAAAATTTATTAGTAAGCATTAAAGGAAAAATACTTACAAAACTATAATACTTTGTTTTATTTAGAATTATATATGAATTATTTTTTAAAGGCATCAACACGGGGTCGTATGTCTCCTCTTCCATATGCAATGACGAGAACTGAAAGTATTGGTAGTTTAACTAGTGATTTCAAAACCACATCTATGCCAGTGGGATCATCAAGAGGACCTTCTCCATTGACAATAGGCATGAGTGACACCATTCCACTAGCTGTGGCATTCAGTGAAGTTGTTAATGCATGTTTTAAAGGAACAGATGAATTAAGGTATGAACATACACAACTGCAAAAGCTATTCCATTTGCATTGTATTTCTTCATTGAATTCTATGTTTCTATTTAGTGGAATTTTAATACTTGCAGATCTTTCTATTATCCAAGACTTATTCAGTGTCTTACAAAAAGTCTTTCAACTAAAAATTTCCAGTGGTGGTTGTTTCAGTAAAAATCAGATATGAAACATTGGGGGTATAAATTTGAAGCTGAAGAGCATTTGAGAATCTTTTTGTTACAACATTAAAGTAATCAATTTGTTTGATTTGCTGTTATTTTTTTTGTCTTCCTTGTATAATATCTTTGATAAATAAAATTTTATTTTGAAATAATTAAAATACGAAAAGTTGATTGAGGTGTATCTTGAAGTTTAATTCGAATATCTACATTTTTGGTAATTCAATTTACAATTATTTATTATTTTGGACAAATTTCCTTTGGAATTAATTTTCTATTGTTTTTAACATAATTTTCCTGAAATAATTTCAAGTTACTTAAATTTATTAAAATGAATTAAAATTCATATTGATCATTTTTTAAGATTATCAGCAACTTTTAGCATTATTCTACTGTTTCAGATGTCAAGTTCGTCTGATGGGTGATATGAAAGTATCATTTCCTGCTGGAATTGTTCAGGTTCTTGCAAATAATCCATCTCCTGCTCATCTTGTATTCCGTTTATCCAAAGCCAGTAAACTTGAAAACATACTGCCAAATAAACAACTCATATCCTTGTAAGTGTTATTTTATTTAATGGGGGGATTTCTTTTCTTTGTGATGCAATTAAATGCTCGCTAGTTTGTTTTGGTCTGGTAATATACCTGGATACTTTGCCAGCTGAGTATCACATTCAACTAAGTCATCCCCCAATATATATACTTATTAGAAATTTAATATTTTTAATAGGTATGTGTGATTTTAGTCGATTGTTGCCATTTGATATATTTGCTAGAAAATTGATATTTTAAGATCGCATGAAGTGTATGTTATAAAAAATTGTTCAATATTGGAATATATTAATTTTTTTTCATTATATTGTAATTTTGCTACAGGATTTTAATTTTATAAAAACAAAACCTTTTTTATTTTGTTTAACAGTTTGACTGCCACTTTGACACATATTTTTCAACATTTTGGAGTGAAATGCCAATATCTACAAATTATTTTTTTTATAAATATTACAACAATCATATCTACCCTAATATGGTACAAATTGCATCCTAATTGTGTAAATATGATTAGCAAACATGTTTCTTATTGTTGCATTCCTAGGCAAGCTACGACTTGTCTTGTAGTTTGCAATCAGTGTGTTAAGTAATTTGAATCTTTTAGTCTTTTGTTACAACCATGAACATGACAAAAACTATAATGGATTAATCTGAGTTTTAAATTATAAAAATTATGCAATACTATTGGATATAATATTTGTATTTTAGATTATCAATTTTCAGAGTTTTGTTTTATTTCTTGCTCATAAAATAATTAATGCATCAAGATCTAAGTTTAAAAATAATTATTTTAAATATGTGTAATGAGAATCTGTTGAATTTGAATGCAAATTAAATGTTGCATATGTAGTTTAAATTTTATTTAAAGTGTTAAACTTTTGAATTTATTTGCATTTTTTTAAATTCTCTTAATACTTAAAATGGAAGTTTTATTCAATAGATTTTCAGTTTAGCAGTCCTTATTCTGTTAGAATAACTGATGTTTTTTAATTCTTAAAAAGTATATGAGTATTGTAAAAAATTTTTTGCATTAAACTTACTAATCAAATTTAGCATTAATTTAATGTTTAGATATCTTTTTACTTAATTATTACTAAGTATCTTATAATGCCTGAAATTAGACATTAGAATTTTTAACATTATAAAATATCTTAGTTTGACAATAATTATAAAAGAATTATAATATTTCTGTTATGTACACGAATGTTCTTGGAATTACATGTTTTTAATTTTCAAAATCTTTCAATAGGGATCCTAGTCAAAGTACAAAGGAACAATATGTGTATGAATTCAACATGCAAGCTCTAACTGCTCTTCTGAGAAAGCAGTATGAACATTCTCCTTCTGCTTCATATTTCAATATTGATATTCTTAAGTATCATGTAAGTAAATATTTGGTATCCCATTTGTTGAAATGCATTAAATCCATAACTCAATGCTCACCATAATATTTAGGTACTCTGCCAAATCTCATGTGATGTAATTATTAGACGTCTCAAGAGGCACATATCATGACTGCATTAGCTTAGTAGTCATGGCTGTGAACTTCCTGATGTTACCATAAACGCTTTATGTTACCCTAATGCTCAGGGCTTCAAATCAGAACTGAACCCCAAATAGGAAAAACCGTTATTTTGATTGGGATGAAAACCACTTCTGAAACGAAAAAATATTGGTTCATTTCGGTTCAATATATCTTCAGTCATCTTGTTATTGTAAATAACTTATCGATATTTTCTAATTTAATGTCAACCATATTATCATCCTTACATGAACATTGCTTCCTAATTTCTTGCTCTGATGTTTACTAGTATTTTTCTGTTTCAGTTTCACTCGAAACTACTGATAGAAGACAGATTTAATTCAATTGAATGAACTAGATGATTTAAAATAAGAATATACGTAAAATAAAATTATTCATTAAGAACTGAACCAATATATATATATATATATTGGTTCAGTTCTATATTGGTTCAGTTATATATATATATATGACATGTTTTGTGAGTCAGAAACAGACTTAGTTTTTAAAAAGGAACTTTATTTGAGGAAAGTTAGACATCATCTGACATAAGAGGCAGAGAGGAAAAACGAACGCCACCAAAAATCTTAAGTGGATTAACACTTAAGACGCCTAGGGATTTCATGAGTGCACTTGAAAGTTAATGCTGACATATAGGGCTATTAAATATAACGATCTGGAATCAGACATGTTTATTGGCTAGGCCATATGTTCAGAAGAAATAAATGGGTGATTAGTTTGATACTTGAAGAGGTAATGATAAAAATTAAAAGTTAAGTGCTAGATAGGGAATTTAATTTTTATAATATATATATATATATATTTGTTAAACCAGAACAAAAAAAAATTACAGTTTGAAGCCCTGCTAATGCTTATTAAATCTGATGATCCTCAAAGTCCTTGCATTGGCATGGTGTGGAAAGTTTGAATGATGTACTAATTCAGGTGTCATCATTGTCATTGGATTATTGTTCAGAATTATGAGGTCTATTGCCAATTGCTCTAATTTTGCTTTGAGGTGCAATATTAATAAACTGGGGCTCAAAACTGTTATTACTCAATATTAACTCTGTATCTTTAAAAAATGTTTTTAAATGTTTTTTTTAATATACAGATCAGGCCTCTGCAAGGGGCTAAAAGCACCCCTTTACATCTTGTAGCCTATTGGAAGTGTGAACCATCTTCTACAGATTTAAGAATAGACTACAAATACAACTCTTCATCATTGGCAGTCTCATCTGGTTTATCAAATATTAACATCATAGTTCCTGTAAATGGCGGTGTTACAGAAGTACAATCGAAACCTAAAGTGATATGGTAAGTTAACTGTGTTGTACTTAGCATGTTACCAGATTTGAAAACAATTATATTTGGAATTAAGCAAGAGAGTAATTAATAATAGTTCATATTTTATTCATTTAAGTTTTTTTTTGCTTTTATTTAGTTTAATTTTACAAATCTAGTATTACTTAACTTTTCATGTGCACTTAATTTTTACCCAGTTGTTAATTACATGCACACTGAATAAAATCTTTTATTGTTTCTGACATTTTTTAAAAGGTTTTAATATATCAAACACAGCAAATATGAACAAAAAAATTATTGAAAAGAATGAATTTTCTGTTTTAAAATTATAAAAATATATTATCAATTTCAAGTTTATGTGAAAATTAAATCTATGTTTTTACTTATATGTATTTTTTAATTTTGTTTATGTAAAAAACAGTAGTTTAAATTAATATTCTATGAAATTTTCAAGAAAAGACTAGTAATATAAGGAAAGAAGTTGTTACGTGATATATAATTGATTCTTTTGAGTTTATTTTAAAAGATATTAGAAAAAACTAGAACAATTTTAAAATATGTGGCTTATAAAGTGTACTTTATTGAATGTAAAACTTGGGAAAAATATTGACTTTTTTTAAACCATTTGATTTTAATTAAGAAATGCACTATTTATAAATCGGGGACAAATAAAAATTGTAACAAAATAATTGAGCAATTATTAGATACTGTTAGATTTTTATGCCTTTCCAGTAAAAAATTCTAAATTTTTGAAAATAGGAATAGTGATACTAGCCGTGCTGTGTGGAAAATTCCAGAACTTTCTCATACCTCTGAAGGTGGAGGCCTAGGCTCTCTGCGTGCTCACTTTGACCTGAGTTCAGGCCCCTCTACCCCTTGTGCACTGGCTGCTCAGTTTCTTTGTAGTAATGCTTCCATATCCGGAGCAGATTTTGAGTTGTGTGGATTAGGATATCGCCTGTCATTAGTCAAAAAACAGGTGGCGGCTGGTAAGTAATATCTTTTTGAATTGTGATTTATAATATTATGCAGGACTGATCATATGATATAAAAATTTAACTGATTGAATATCATTTAACGGGATAACATTGTTCTATTAATGGCACGATGGTTTTGTATGTTCCGATCCACATCTCACTAAAAGAATAAGTTCTATTCTTTTAACTATTATATTAAATTGAATTGGGCATTGATGTCTTATATGGTATACTTTAAAATTTAGCTAGTAAAAGTGTCGAGTGATTTTAATAATATTGCTTGGCGATCTCTATTCTGAATATTATAAATGTAATGTGGTATCAAATACTAAATTTAAAATAATGAAATTATTATATTTTAGATAATTCAAAAAATCCTGTTTGTTTTTAAAAAGCATGGTATAAAATATATTCAATATTCTTTTCTTTAAAAATATAATCATTTTGAAATAACTGTGTAGAATCAATTGTTCTGTTTTAAGAAATTGGAGCTATGTATCATATTAAACTCATTCTCACATGGATTATTCCATTCTAAATAAGTTTTTTTGAGAAAAAAAAATGACTCCAGGATTTTTTTGGGAGGGGAAATTAATGAATAAAAAATGATTACTAGTATGTACAAGGTAAACAAAAAAGTTTTTGTGCCATTTGTGCGTTTCCATTGAAAGAAGTAAGAAAAAGTATGCAAATTCGTGTATGATGTGATTAAGAAACCGTCAGTGGAGAGTAGGATTATCAGTTGTTATAAATGCAGGTCCACTGCTCACATTCATCAATCAGAACTTGTACAGTAGCGAAGTGAAAATGGACGTATCGAAGGAGCTCGTTCGGGGTTGTTTACTTTACAACTTCAAAGTGGGCTTATCAGCGCTGCATCAAGACGCCGAATATGTAAAGGGTTTGGGGATAATGCTGTCAATGTACGTCCGGCAAGGCATTGGTTTAAAAAATTCAGGTCGGGAGATTTGTCCCTCTGGGATAAAACTCAAACAGGATGATCACAGGCCTTGGATGACGAAGCCCTGCAGGCGGCTAATGAGGAGTACAGTAGTCAAACGTGTGGTGAACTTGCCAGACAATTCAACACTTCCAGTGAAATGGTTAGACTTCTGCTCCGCTTAGGTAAGACGTGCAGGTTGAGCAAGTGGGTTGCAGTCCATAAGCAACATGAGTGGTATCCTGTTTATCGTTGCTTTCTCGCCACCGTGGCACATTCATATTCAATCGATTGCTGACCAGTGACGAGAAGTGGGTCCTGTATGACGCACCCAAGCGTTCCAAACATTGGTTGTCACCCCAGGATACTGTCTCACATAGCGCAAGACCACCTATGCACCCATGCAAGATTGTGATTTGTGTCTGGTGGACTTGTCATCAAGTTTCACTATGAGTTGCTACCAACGGTCCAAACGGTCACTGCGGACCTGTATTTGCAGCAATTGGAACGTGTACAACAGGCACTGTATCAGAAAGAGCCAGCACTGGTTAATCGAAAGGGTGTACTGTTATTGCATGATAACGCGAGGCTGCATGTCGTGCAGGTAGCCAGGAATACGATACAGCGACTTGGGTGGGAGACTTTGTGCCATCCTCCTTACTCATCTGACCTTGCACCATCAGATTACCACCTCTTCCATTCCCTGGACTATCATCTTCGTGGTAAATCCTTCACCAATGAAGCAGAGCGGGGCCAAACTCTCACGGACTACTTTTGTCGTCCCCGAGTTTTATCTCAAGGGGATTGAACAACTGGAGACATGTTGGCAGAAGGTGCTGGATGCTAATGGTGATTACTTTGAGGACTAACAATAGGCTTCGCTGTTTGCATGTCGCGTTCTTTTGGGTCATTAAAAATGGCAAGAACTTTTTTGTTTACCTTGTATATTAAATTCTTTTGAATGATTCAGTAATTGTAATTCGGGGATTTTTATTGTGGTTTTAAAGTACTTAATGGATGTTTCAAAATTGCACTTTTCTTAAAACTGCAAGTAATTTGAATGTTTGAAGAACAATTAACTATTCTTAAATGTTCATATCCTGTATGTAGACAAGAATGTTTGGAAACATATATAGTAATATTTCAATATAAGAATGCCTGAAATTATGTTATTTATCACTTTTTATCAATTTCCATATTTTTATGTCATAGAAATCTATTCCCTGGGATTTGACAGGTTGGGATGTTTTTTCAGAGGAAATTCTGAACAGATAAGAATTTATTCAAACTCTGGAAAAGCTCATCAGAATGCAATGATATATTTTCTTTCAAAATTTGTTATTGATGATGGGTGGCCTTCTAATGTGCTTGTCATAGATATTCTACATATCATTGAAAAATGGGCACCATCTGATTGCTTATGATACCTGGCCCATATGTTACATAATTAGCATTGATTTCGATTGCAGCTACATTTTGTGTGGTTAAAAACTTTGTTACAAATCTCAGTCCACAATGAGGTTAATTTTTGGGTGTCATATCACATGATATGAAAGTCCGCGGATTTAGCCAACATTCAAAAATTTCAGGCGCCATAGTCCCCCCAATAAAAACTATCTTGTGCCAACTAATCAGTTCACCGCCGGTGTTCCCCAAGTTTCCTTTGCAGAAACTTTTTTTTAAAAAACTACATATGTATAAAAAATATTTTATTTGTAAAACATCAAACAATTTTTTTTAATTTAAAAAATTTTTGGGAAAATTTTTCTTGACATTTAAACATCTTTACCCAAATTTGAAATTTTATTTGAGTTTTACAAATAGAACAACAAGTACAATTAGTTAAATGTTTGTTTTGAATTCAATGGGAAAACACATGTTTGTTTTTATCATGTGACTTCATGAATCAAGCCCATTGGTGGGGGATGGGATGAGAGAAGACATTTTCACTCACTGTTTAATGCATTATTGTAAGCATTTGGAACTGATGTATGTGATAAGTATATTGGGAATCTTGGTCTCAATGTGTTGGTAGAATGGAAAGAACTTACTGGATAATTCTTGCATTAACTATTGGTGCATCATTATTCTCAGTTTTATTTTGATTCATATTAAACTTTTGTTTCAGGAAAATACCTGTGTGAAGCCGATTCTGTAGTTAATAACAATGCACAATAGTGCATTCTATTCTCATCTGTAAAATCATTCCATTGGAGATAAGAAATAGAAACCAATATTGTGTTCGATTACACAGTGCAAAGGAAATAGTCTTCTCAGAACTTTGAATTTGCTACAGAAGTAAAGGCATGGCCAAATTCATTGTATATAAGTCCTCTTTCCATTGTGTAAGTAAAGAGTCCTGACATGTGCAGAGTTGGCTGATTTGTTGGTAGAATGACCTTGAAGGCGTTTTTGACTTCTGCTGTGCAAGCTTTAATATTACATGCACTAGGACATGCACCTTTTCTCTCCCTTTCTAAATCTATGCAAATCTTTATGAAACATGTTATTTTACATTTATATCCATTGAAAATGGTAAAAAGGGGAGAAAAAAAAAATTAAAATATGAATTTCCTATGCTTTTTTGTGCAAATTAAATGTATAAATACAGGTAGACAATATTTTTTTATAGAATTTTTTACTAATTTATATTATTTTTATATTTGAGTAAGTTAATGTAAATAAAAATATTTGTAAAGATTGATAATGTAAGTATGAGGCACATGAGTATGTAATTAGCGTTTTAATATAAAATGCTATATAGTATTTTTATTAAATGTGCAACAGTACTATATAAAAGTGAAGTTTGCTAATTTTTTTTTATAATTTTGGTAATTTAAAGTTTTAAATAATATAAACTGATTGAATTTTAATCTTCATTAACCACTTTTTAAAATTGTTTTGAGAAAATTAACATTCTAAACTTAATAATGCTTTAATGTATGAGATACTAAATTAAAATGTGTCTTATACAAATATCATTCCTCAAAGTCTTAATTTATTTGAACGATCTGTATAATATAAATATTTATAATTACTATAAATTTCCTTAAAATGTGGATAAATATATTATTGATGAAAATATTAAACTAAAAGTGAGATTGATAGCCTTATTAGGAAATTAGCTTCGCATTATTGCAATAACGTGAAATAATGCAGTATTTGCTTTTATTACTTGCACATAATGACTTCACAATTAATAGCTTATGTAAATAATGGACTGCTATATGCTTTGCTATTTAGTATGCATTGTTAAGTTTGAATAACCGAAACATGATTACTTTCTTATGTTTTTTTGTGTTGTAAAACTATTTTTTGTTATTATTGCTTTGAATGATACTTATTGTTATAGATTACCTTAAGCTAACAAATCTGCTGTTAGGTGCATGTCCATTTGCCAAATGAGACACTGGATGTTTGAAATGTGAATTCTGTACATTTCTCTGTAAACTGCTGTTTTTTATAAATATATATAAATCCATATGTAAATATGCTCTAGTTTTTTAACTTTTGATCTAGATTTATAGTGTTATTTTTTTTTGTATTTTATTTTCCAGCACTAGAAATATTAATGTTTACTATGAGAAACCTATTGTTAATTAAATTTATATTTCTTAAATTTTTAGAATCGGTGCACGCTATTGATTTATTGGCAATGACTCATTGAAATGCACTTTCTTTACAACTCATCTTTGTTATTTTGTTATTTGTTTTAGAATATACTTTTTGATATTAAATTCCTCAAAATGTGAATATGATATTCTCAACTGCTTGTTTGTTACATCATAAATGTGTTGATTAAAAACTTTCAAAGTACATTGATTAGTGAAAATGAAATTATTATTTATGTTTTAAGAATTATATTTTTCAGTATTCTTTAGTTTATGATATGTTTAGCTTTATATATATATATGTATAATCAATTTTTAAATCCATTTCTTATTTATATTTAATAAAATGTTAGTTTTATTACTTTTTACAATGCCATAAGCATTTAAACTAAATACACATGCAAAAGTATAGTTTGCATATAGAAAATGTCTCTATAATGCAGCTGGCAAAATATTCCACTGCTTTGTAAGAAGTTAAATTTCTATCTAAAATAAAAGTTGACTATATATGTGTGTGTATTTTTATTTACTTGGATTTATTTCACATAGTCGGGATATATATATTGTGTAAATTAAAGATTTCCCCATCTTTGTTGACCCTCATATTATATACTTGCATAATATTCCTAAATGGAATATTTTTTGGGAGTTATGAAAAGATAACAATTGAAAAATTCATATATAACAAAACAAAAAAAAATGTGAATTATAAATTTTGAAAATTTTAATTGATATTGAAGCAACAAAGTAAAAATTAAATATATTATTTCAAACAACATCTACAAATTTATTCCTGAAGCTATTAAATAGCATCCCATGAGATTGGTAGACCTTCCTGATGAGATCCTTGAAGTTGTTATTAGCATAATTGACTCAAATTTTTAAAGAATTTAAATCAAGATCAACTCTATTATATAAAGTCATACTTTATTTATAACTATGCTACATGACTTGGAGCCACAAGACAATGGGAAAACAATGATCTATAAATTCATGATGTTTTATTTTATTACTGTACTTTATTAATATTATCAGGAGCTATTGGGAAATGCTGTTTGGATTTATGAGTAAATTTTGAATAAAAATTAAATGTTTATAAAAAAATTTAAACAGTACACTTATTTCTAAAAGATCATTTGTGAAAAATTTAGACAAAATAAATACAATAACTTTAGTTTTACTAGCCATATCAATCCAGTTCACCTTGCACACTGTATTCATCTTTGCTTCATTTCTTTTATTATTTGCTTTTAAAATTAATCATTGATCATGTAGTTTTGCTGATGTTATTGCGCTGGGAATTTAATTACTTCTTGGTTACTCTAATTTAATGTTTGTGATGTATATAATTTTGTGTAATTGATTGTTCTTTTTTGAGTCAAGAAGTAGGTCTTGTGGTAATTGGTCATATATAATTATTGGTAAATATATTGTTAGATAATTACATGTACATAATTACCACATTTACGTGATGTATTACAATAAACCATGTTACAACTTGCGCTGGGGGGAAGCCATGTTGAAAAACAAGAACATTTTTGTCATCCTTTTCGCATTTCGTTAAATATATACTTTAATCTTTATGGAACATAAAAAAACTGTAAGGGGAAAATTTTTGTTTATTTTTAAATTAATTTTTGAAAGTGTAGTCATATTTTTCAGACATCCCATATGAAAATATATATTCAAATAATCAGGATAGAAAATTTTCAATCCCTTATCTGTTATGTTATCTTTTTATAAGTTTAAATGTTTGTATATTTGTTTGGAATGTATACAAATGCACACCATTGATCGCACCAAAATTTTGCAGGGAGCTTCGCTGATATTTCAAAGGATGTAAGCATATTTTTGGCTAAAAAAGTTGTCAAATTTATTTGTAATGAATTTTCATCCAAAACTCCCTTGTTTAAGGAAGTGTGTGTATGTGCTAAACCCTAAATTCCGTGATATGCAGTCATAGTGGAAAACCATACAGGATCATGTTTAGAGTAAGATTATTGCTTTTGGTGACATCTGTTTATTCATCAATGCTTAGGAACGAGTTTTGTGGAAATCGACTTCTGGGAAGGGGAATATAGGGATGTTTTAGATAAAAATTCCCATTTTTGTGGACTATTAGACCTGCTGACTTAAACTTGACAAGTATGTTTCTCTTTTGCTATGAACTGGTTTTGTGGAAATCGATTCCTATGGTTGTTGTGGGGGTGTTATAGATAAATATGCTTCTGTTTCAGAAATCAAATCCTCTTTTTTTTTTTAAATCAAGAGGTTACTGCTATTGAATTGTTTTCTGATACGATCGAAAGCTTAATGTTAAAACTTGGATATCAATGACTTCAAAAAAAATCATACATTAACATGGCATACCCAGCGATAAGGGTGGTTAACAGCTTATGTATTATATTAATTATTGAAATTTCAAAATGTATGACTTTTTATTGAAAAGTTAAGAAGTAACAGTTATTTGCTTATGTATAATTATTTAGTAACTAAGAAGAGAGAAAAAAAAATCTGAGTTATTTGGAATAGATTCTTTAAACTTTACAGATAAATAAGTTTCTTATTCATAATATAAGTATTTACATAAAATTGAATTTTAAAGGAATGTTGCAAAAATCAATTTTTTTTAATGACACAAAAATATAATTTATTTTCACATAATAAAAACACAATAAATAAAGAATAAATAAGAGAGCACATGAATCTTGTCATCAATCTGAGAAAAACCTTGGCTTGTGGCGTGAACTCATAGCATCTAAATCCTGTTTCTTTTTCTTCTCGTCCATGAAGGGCGCTGGTGGGCGAACACAGCTTTGATTGGCGAAGATAGTTTTTATCTTGTGAGGTATGAGAGCTTCATCTCTACCGCAAAATACAACCCTAAAAAAGTAATAAAATAAACGACTTGGTTTTTAAGTAATAGATTCTTAAAAATGAACACAACGATGAAGCAGTGAGTCAAAAATAATGATAAAAAAAGTTATTTGAAAAATTGGGTGCTTACAATATATCGTCGACTAATCTCGCCAAGTCACTAGACATCGCCAATTAAAAAAATGTCGCCAAATGCTGTCATCGTTATTATGTTCGAATATTCGCGTGAACGATTCCCACTTTTGCCTGTTATGGCCCTGGAATATATCACTTCTAAGAACCAGCCAAGCATAGATTAGAGGCCTCTACTCAGGGGCGTAGCTACAGCCGTATCAATGATACGGGGTCCCCAAGCTACAGGGGCCCCAACATGTGTAATTACAGTCCACTAACAGGGCTTCCATCTCTTAAAAAGGGCCCCGAAGGAATTTTGATACAGGGCCCCCTCAGAGCTAGCTACGTCAGTGCCTCTACTACTGTTAAGTATTTGCTTAAGGCAAATTTTGGCTGTTATGGCGGCCGCGGTAGCCGAGTGGTATAGGTATCGGATCGTGGCATGCCTTGTCACGAGTTCGAGCCCAGTACAACTAAAGACCCGCCGTGTAGGGGAAGCGATGCACGTTAAATCTGTCGAGAGCTGAAACGTCCTCGCGTTGGTGTGGTGTGGTAGTTAGGAGAGGGGGTGCCAGCTCAGGTGTCATCCACGTCACTTGACCATGGTTCAAAATTATGTGGTCCGTCGCCAAAAGCCCTCGTGTAGCTGAACAGTGCGACGTTATATAATCAATCAATCAATCATTGGCTGTTATGGCGGCATTTGGTGAGTTTTTTTAATTTGTTTAACGGTATAATGCGTGATTGCGAAAATTGCTTTATTTATACAGGATGTTTTGAATATTTTAATGGGCGAAAATTAAAACTCAATCGGCAAATAATTTCACTTTTCTTTAGTTTATATATATCATATATAGTTTATACTATATTTATGGTTTGTTGGTATAAATATGTCAGTAAAACCACGTCCTTTTGTAAAGCACTAAATGTTAAAAAAAAATTTTTTTCGTTTTACATTTATACCTTAGTTATACTGCACATATAAGCTGTGAATTTTTTTTTTATGTTCTAGTTTTATATCTTAAAAGAATCATATCTCAAGTCGTTTATCACTAACCTCACACACACAAATACTAGCATTTTAGTTCTGCTATGTTCACTGGAGTTCTAGGTTATCTCAAATCTATTTTGTAAAATCAAATCGGGTCATTTATCGTTTTGTTTTGAATTAAATGCAGCTGCGTATTACGCCAGTAGTATACCATATATAGTTTTATTCTAACATTTTAGATAATGTTAGTACAAAACAGTGTATACTCGGGTATAATAACAAATTTGGTACTTACATATTATCACAACCTATTAGCGACATTTTATAAAACGAAGCACCTGGTTGCCTATTCAGCGCATGCGACACATAGGAAGTCGGGGTTGCCAACTTAGTGAGTTATTAATAGAGTTGGCGATTGCTACGCGCGATAATACGTAAGTACCCAATTTTTTATGTTGTATCATTTCTTCGAATGCTCGAAAATAAAATTACATTTTTTTATTTTTTAATAAAAAAAGGCAATATATAGAGAGAGACAAGTACCTTTATGCTATACAGAGATCCAGAATTAAAATATGATAATAATGCAATATATAGAACATACGAAACTGAAAAGTCTGTGCAAAGAAGAATTACATAGAAAGAAAAACGAGGAAGATAATAAATAAAAGATTATAAAATATAATATACACGCCACTAGTCTTCAATTGCATCAGAACTCAATCTATGATTCGATAACACCGGCCACGAGTTCAAGACCATGTCACCTCGCCACTTATCATTTCGCGAATACAGACTTAAACATCATTCACGTATTCTTAACATAAACGAAAGAGACTTATTAATTCTTAATAAATAAACGGTTTATATATGATGTATGCAAAGCGAACACACACACAACAACATCTTTTCATAATTTTTTTTTTGGTTTCAAATACAGTAATACCCAACTGACGCGAATCCGGATTTACGCGATTTTAAAATTTCGTTGATTCAGGCCTGAAACTCGTGCGGAATCAATGCCAGAGCCTGATAAAATTAGTAGTGGGATTGAAAAAATAATTGATTTTTTGCCGGCAAATAAGCTTTGAAGTAGATAGTGATGACGTTCAAGAATTGCTGGATTCCCACATTCAGAAGCTGACAGTTGATGAGCTTGAAGGAGGGAAGGTTCGTTCTGGGTACCTTCCGTTCCGAACGCAAGTACGTAACCAATCACGCCAAAACGATCGTCAACGCGTGATGTTGGTACTAGTTCATATAGATATCACAACACCACATACTCCCCTGCCAGTGTTTCGGCGAATAGGCGAACAAACGATACCATATTCGTGGCGAGCATGTAAGCAGTTGTGCCGGTGGTTGCGTCATTCGTGCAGACGCTTTGAATGCGTCATTTGTGGAGACGGCTTTGAAAATTGCGTCATTTGTGTGAGACGACTTTTTGAGAATTGCGTCAATGTTTGACGGCTTAGTTGCTTGTGCGGTGGATAGATGGCGCCATGACTGCGGCGCGTGAAGGGTGCGGTTCCTTTGCACGGCCAGGGTCACCAATGAAGGAGTGAAGGTTCGTTCTGGGTACCATCCGTTCCGAACGCAAGTACGTAACCAATCGCGCCAAAACGATCGTCAACGCGTGATGTTGGTACTAGTTCATATAGATATGACACTGCCACAAGCTCATAGAAATGCATGAGGACGACCAAGACATTGAAAAACTTGTGTCTTTAGACCCGATTCAATCACATGATCGAAAGACTTTGCCTGAAGGCCTCAGTTTGATTGGAAAAGGGTTACACACACACACACAAATTTTAGAAAATACAGACTCCAACGAACAGAATTTTTTAACAAAAAAGAGGAATGAAAATATTTTTAGCTTGCGGCGAAGAAATTTTGGGAGTGAAAAAAATTTTTTTTGAGCCGGCACACTACTTTGTTAAATTTTATGAAACCTTCTATGTCAAAATAACTTCGGTTTGCGATTTTGTATATTTGTGTTACCTAAGATTTTATTAAACATTTTTTATTTTCTTTCGTCTCCTGCCCCAGTTAAATACAATTTATATGCGAAATTATACCCCGACTAACGCAGTTATCACTAAAGCCCACCTATCGCGCAAGTTCGGGGTATTGCTTTATTAAATTTACTACACACAGTGCTTGATTCTTGCATTATTACTAATTCAATTTTTAAGCTCTGTCACCACAATACAAACTTTGAAAGAAAAAATGAGTAAAACAGCATGTTTAAAAATTCTGAATTGCTGCTCTGATACAGCAAATGTAATTGGAGAAGTATAGCAAGGTCAAATACCACAAAGAGAAGCATTTATTTGCGTATTCGATTAATTCCTTTTACAGTAGCTTAAATTTCACTGTCAATCCATTGAACATAAAACATACAGCTCGGGAAAAATCAATGACGCTGCATGTCTGATGCATCAAAAACAAGATATGATTAGTGACGTAAGTAAATATCAAAACGAAAGATATATAATTGGTTGAAATCAAATAACGTTCTGTGGGTTTTTTTTATAACTCAACTGAGATGACACATTTTTAGAAAAACACGCGAGGAGCGCTGATTTTTTTTTAAAAAAAATTACTTTTGTCGTCTTGTGCCGGAAATAACTTTCGATAAAAATTTTGGATTGTGTCCTTTGTTCGTAAGCCAATCAATTGATTCAATGTATAAATATTTTCTTTAATTTGTATGAGTGGGGTACCAGCTCAGGTGACGTTCTCATCACTTGGTCCGAGGTCCGTCTTCGATAGCCCCTCGTATAGCGTCATAGTGCGACGTTAATAATTAATCAACCAACGATAAAAATTAAAATTTTTGTTTTGATATAAATATATATATTGTGCAGTTAACATCCGAACAATTTAGATATTTTTGTTATACTTAGATACTAACTCTAGCTGCGTTGTATTGACTTTTTTTTCTTCGTGCATTAAATTTAACGTACTAAAAAAGATAAAAAATTGAGAATTTTAAATAAATCCCTAGAAGAAAAAACTTAATTTTCACCGAAGTAAAAGAAAAAGAAATGGGATCATCGGTTTGTCATACGCTGCTTTTTTAAAAAAACAATGAAGGAATCATCAGTTAAAATAAATTTTAAAATATCAATTTTAGGATGCTACTAAAATAGTAAAGTTTCGACCACGGGGCATGCGGGGCGGCGCAGCGCCCCCTGAACTGATGCTGAAAGCGTATAAATAGGGGCTGTAGCGGGACGGGGGTTAATGATTGTTTTTTTTGCGAACGTTTGTGAGACCTAAGTATGCCCCCCCGACGAAAAAAGGAGAAATTCCAACAACTTTGCGAAGTTGGAACGGGGGGGTCGGGAATAGTTCCAAAGTGAAGCGGTTTGAAAGCAGTGGGGACGACACCGAACAACTTTAAAAAATTGGTGGACGATGGGAAGGGGAGTGCGCGTGACGACGAACCTACTCCGCATGGCGGTGAATGACCATACGTTTCCCCCCAGGCGTTGGCAACACTTGGTCTCTGCTACAGGTGTACTAAAGTCGGCTTCGTCAATTGTCGACGTCAAGCACCGGAGTAAGGGTGACTTTTTATACAGAACCTCCTACGCAAACCATCGGCGTCTGCAATGGGCTCAGGCCGGGCCTGGCAACTAATTCACAAATTGTTTTTTCAGATGAATACGTTCAATTTGGAGACCATGATGGGCCGCATTCTGTGAGACCCTATGCCAGTGAACGATGTGGCCTAACACCCGGGGTTATGGTTTGGGTGCGATTTCACATGGACATTCCAATTTTCCGAATTGAGGGCAATCTCAATAGCAACAGATACTTCCGTGAAGTGCTACAGCTCAAAGTCATTCCCTTCCTTCAAGGCATCCCTGGAGCTATCTTTCAGCAGGATAATGCACACCCACATGTTGCAAAGACTGTTCGAGGCTTTTCTTCAACCAAACACATGCAACTTCTTCCTTGGCCTGCTTATTCACGGGATATGTCACCTATTGAGCACGTGTGGGATTTGGTTGGTCGGCGTCTCGCTCGTGATCCACGTCCTGCAGCTTCAAATGACGAACTTTTGCTGCGCATACAAGCAATATGGAATTCTCTTTCACTAGCAGACATTTGCAGCGCGTGGTGGCTACACTCAATACTGATTTCGGACACTTAATATTGTTTTTGCTTCGAAATTTCGTCATTTATTTGAACTAATACAAAGTCGTTTGTGCCTTAAATTTCATTTAATTCTGATGATTCCTTCATGGTGTTGCATTTTTACAAATAGCAATTTTTTTAAGGTGGTACTGTAGAAAACAGATTTAAAAATCCGGCTGAGATTTACAGATTAAATGTGTAAACTAGAGCCGGATTTACACATTTCAGTGCCCTAGGCTAACGGTTCTTAAACTTTCGATCGCCGCGACCCCTTTATGAATCTGTATGAAATCGTGGACCCTCAAGCAGCGCCTGTTTAAGCTCATTTTGGGCCCTGGGCGTAGAAGATCTACGGGCCCCATTTGGAAGGCTTATCCTTCTCCAATAGATAAACCTGCACTGCCCTCAAGTTTTTGAACACCCCTGCGTGAATGCAATCGTTATCGTATTGGCGTGCCATGAAATCTTTGCACATGTGTTTCTATTATTTTTTAGAAATATTACGTTGTGTAATAATGACTATGTAGTTGCAAACAATAAAAACACTGAGATAATGTTCTAGTACAGTTTTTCATTGGGGACTATTTAGTGATCTAGTCTGGGATGACATGTATTTCAATTTTTCCACGAGGCCTTCCAGAGTCTGTAAGATAGGGAAATCTTAAAATCAAATGAGAAACTTTCGTGGACCTACTAAAAAGCCACTGGAGACCCACCGGGATCCACGGACAACAGTTTAACCCTTTATCCACCGACGGTACTTATAAATACCACTCACTTTAAAATGACATAGAATAACCATTTTTACGAATACTCTGACGTTACTTAGCAGGAATATTCTTTTGAATCCACTCTTCCAAGATATATGGCAGCACGAGTTCTATGATGAGTATTTTAGCAGGTAAGGCGAATAATTTTATAGCAGAAATTGCGTTTTCAGTGGATTGTGAAGATTGTCATTCTTGTTCCGAAAAAATAGTTAATGTCAATAGATAAGTGCCTTATTTTTTTTTTTGTATGTTAATGAAGACTTCAGAAAACGATTTGACTCTTTATTTTAAGTCAACAGTCTATATAATTAATTTTACTGTTGAATATCTCTCTTTAATTAATTAATTAGCTGTAAAGGATTAAATTCCCCAAAGTTGAGTATTTTGTTTATGTATATCCCTTAATTTTCAATGTAGTGATTAAAAAAAAAAAGTATTGTATGAAAAAAACTGCTGTAAATCATAACGCGGTAGATAAAGGGTTAAGGAGCCGCTGTCCTAGATCAGAGGAATAATTTTCCATATTTTCCCACTAAATTTTATAGAAGAAGACAATTAAACATTTTTATACGCCCATGAGAGAATTTTAGCTTTATTAGCGTTTAGCGAAGAAAATATTTATAAGCACAAGATGCTGTGACGATCACTTTCCAAGAGGAGGGGAAAAAAACAAAACCCAATTGTTTTATACTTAATTTATTAAAGGTTCTTACCTTTCACCAGTTTCCAGATGCGTGACAATTACGTCTCTGATATGGATTTGTGGAACGTTGAAGAGTCTCCACGTGAGAGGGTTCAATAAGGATGCTGTCGAACGCCATTCGAGGTCCAGCCTCAAAAGACGTCCCATTTGGGTAGTGGACACCAAAAATTCAACGGTGCTACCCGGGAAAAATTGTACGTATCTGAAAAAAAATTTCAAAAATTCATATAGATACAATGTAATAATTATTGATTTTCAATTAAGAGCCATAGTGTCAGTTTAGTAGAGGCTGCTCTACTTGTTTCAAGTATAGATTTTAGTACTGACTTTAATAATCATGAATATTATTTTTAAGTGAACATCAAGTATATTTCGACATTTTTAGTTATGGTAGTTAGGTTCGCAGGTCCAATGTTATTTTTCGAGACAAATAACTAAGTAAACATATGATCGTAGGGCCACCTAGAATCAAATATGTCATAAGGCGTACCTTGTAATGGTTTATACAGAGTGTCCGGGCTTTAGTATCCAAAAGTTATAGCTTATTATTATGGAACTACCCATCAGAATGTAACATGTTCATCTGTAGATTGGAAACCCCCTCCGAGATTTTTTGGATCTAGTCCGATTGGCTGCACGTGCGCGCATTGTTCGGCAATCGCAGACGAAAACTTGTTACACTGACTTCATGAGTAAAGATGTGGACGCCACAGCAAAAGATACAGTGCGTACTTTGGTTAACGGAATTTAAATCAGTCACGCGTGTACAGCGACGTGTTTGAACAGAATAGAATGTCGATCCTCCGACATCAAAATCTATCCACCAATGGGAAAGAACTTTAAAGGAGACGGGAACTTTGGTATCTCGGGAAGAAGGTAAGGGAACTTTGGCAAGTATCCTTAAATTTTCGTGATAGAAGACACTGTTGATCGCGTGCGTGATTCATTTTGTAGGAGTCCTGATAAGTCTATTTGGCAAGCCAGTAACGACATTCCATTCTGTTCGAATACGCCGCTGTACACGCGTGTGACTGATTTAAATTCGTTAACCAAAGTACGCACTGCACTTTTGCTGTGGCGTCCACATTTTACTAATGAAGTCAGTGTAACAAGTTTATCGTCTGCCATTGCCGAATAATGCGCACGTGCGGCAATCGGACTGGATCCAAAAAATTTCTGAGGGTTTTCCAATCCCCGGATGAACAGTTTATTACATTCTGATGGGTAGTTCCTGTAATAAAAAGCCGTAACTTTTAGATACTTTAAGTCCGGACACCCTGTATAACTCGATTTTTGTGTGCATCCCAAAGATATTTTTATGTTCTTGAAACGATTCTTTAAAATAATTATCATTAATATTAAATTGTTAATCTCTTTTACTTCATCATTGTATGGTGCATTAATGGCAAAATGTTTGCACACATATATTTCTTTAATTTATTGTTGTATACATAATTTTTTTATTTTAAAATCTTGTTTACATTATTTCTGATTACAAAAAGTGGATGGTTTTTATTGCATATTATAAAATACTTTATCTTATGCCATTTTTAGTCCAAAAATAAGTTATATTGGAGAGCTATAAGATGTTTTAGTAGCAAATAAATATACCACATGAAATTGGTACATTCAATACGATTAGTCTTTCAAAAGTATAACTGTAGAAATGTTATTTATAAAGCCTTTTAAGAAATAAGATCTGTACCGAGAAAGTAAATACAAATCTTCTTACTCTTTTTTAGCTTCTAAAACGGGAGATTGGGCCTTTGTCCCTGTCAACCGGACAAACAGCCCCCTTCTCGGTTGTGTGCATCGTTCTGCCTTCCTCACTGTAAGAACAGCGAAGGTTGATGATGTAATGATGACCTGTGAAATACAATAACATGTTTTGTATGACATTTTTTAGTAGTTGCACATTCTACATTTAATTATAAGTAATAATAAGTAAAGCAAACTATTTTTCAATTCCTACTATTAGCTCACACTCTCTAAATATTTATTTATTTATCTTTCTTTGTGAATTTTCACCCTAATAAAAGCATTTTAAAGCGCCCATTGAGCTGAAATTTTATATACACATGATTATTTTGATGACAGTACAGTAATTTAATTATAATTAATAAAAATTGATTAAAACTAATTATTCAATAAATTACAAATACAGCCACGTTGGCATCTTTTTGGCGACTTAGCGACCCCTTTTGGCTAATTTGTGTCAAAACACATGAAAAGGTTTTTCCTCACATTTTAAAAGCGCTCATTTGAACTGAAATTTCTATACACTATTGTTTTGGGTAAAAAATACGATAATTTAATTGTAATTAATTGACTGAAACTAATTTTCATTTAAAAGAAATTTCATGATACAGCCACGTTGGTTTACTTTAGGACATGGGTCAAAACCTTAAAAGTTTCTTTTTTCTCACGTTTTGCTATCTAGTTGAACTGAAATTTTATATATACGATTGCTTTGGATGACAATACGATACTTTAATGATGATTTCACAAAAATTAATTACCACTCTTAATATTGTGATCAGTCCTGTATATACGTATTTATAATAATTGTAACTATTTAATAAAAAGTAGCTGAAATGAAATTTTGCTTTGTTGATCTAAGTAGGAATTGACTTAAAACTTTTTTATATTACTTGTTGTGTTCAAAGTGCTGGTAATATGTCCGATTTTACGATAGACCTATGGATACAAGAATATTTTTTTAAAAGAAACAAAATTATTTAGATGTGGAGGAAACTTACGACAGAAAGGCTCTGTGTTGCTTGTATGAAGAAACATTTTGACAGGTTCGTCCCGAGCAAATTTTTTCCACTTTTCTGCCTTCAGCCCCATGGGAGCGCACATGGAATCGTCCGGCCCACAGCCCCACGGGCATTTCCCGGTGGAAAAATTATCATAAGTATCGCAAACGTATCCGTAGAAGGGACAATCAGAGTTGATGGACTCTGAAAAAAACTCATACGCTCTGATGTGGTTGCAGCCGATGAAACGTCGAATACCTGTCAAAAATAGAATATGTAGAATTATTTCATTCGGAACCGTGATTTTGCAGAAGCGTATAAATGGATAATATTTATGATATTTAGTGTCACTTAAATTAGAAAAACGTATATAAATTAGTTTATAGTATTTGGATTGTACTGAACTGTGATTTAAAAGCATGTAAATGGTTTATTGTCATGATAGTGTCAGTTTTGAGCTAGAGATGAATAAAATTGTTTAAAGGACGGACACAATATTGGTTTTAAAATAACTTAGAAGGAATTTTTCAGAAAATTTTCATTATAACAATATTTGCCTGTATATAGCTCAAACCTCTCTTACAGAGGCTCTAAATTTCAGAAATTTTGAAAAATTCACATTATTTTCTGTAGGAGCTACCTCACCAATTTAAATAATTATTGGTGGCCTTTTTTCTTAAAATTACTTCTTCGTTGTCTTCTAAAAATATGGATAAACCCACTTCTAAGTTATATATTTCAAAAATTCTAGTTGAGCCTTTGTACAGAGGTCTGAGCTATAGACAGGCAAATATTATTATAATAGAAGCATTTTTCACAAAAGGAGAATCTTTTGAAGAAAGGTTATTCTAAGTTTATTTTTTGTCGAAATATTGTATTGAAATAATTTTTTTTGTCAAAATGTCCTTAAAACAATTTTATACATGTATTCTAATCTAAGTGACACTAAATATCATGAAGATTATCCATTTACGCGCTTTTGCAAAATCACGGTTCCGAACGTAGTCGGATACCTTAAAGAGAAAAAATTAAAAATTGAAAAATCGAATGAATTATAAAATAAAGAACATAATTGTCTTTTCATGATTCTTTGAAAACTGAAAGCTCAGAAACGATTTGATTCCTTTAAATAATAATTTTAAGATATTCCAAAGTTTCCGTAGATAACTTACCATACAGCAGATCTCCTTCTTTTTCAATAGCACCAACAACATTCTGATTGCATCCGGGTTGTCTTTTGCCCCCGTTAGGATAAAAATCGACATGACCGCAGTCTTGGATCATCCCCAAGCCTAAATCATAAAAATAACATCTTTTTTGAGAAATAAAATAGCCATATCTATATGTTTATTTAAAGATTCATAATTTTAATCAATATTCAACAATTCATGATGGGCATATGGTAAATGCAGTCACATGTTCTCCTTTCAGCTCAAAACTGGGGATATTTCTTTTGTTGTATTTGTTCTACATATAAAATTTAGATAAATTTTCAGATTTGTGATAACTGGGTAAACTTGTCTAAGTATTAATATTCTTTCAAAAAGTTTTTCAAAATTTCGAAAAAGAATTCGTTGTTGTTTCTTAAGCCACCTGATCTCTGACCGGGCGGTCTGATCCAGGCCCACGGAATTTATCATGTTAAGGGACTAGATGTACGCCTGTCGCTAGCCGTAGCCTTGAGCACCATGCTGGGTGACAGCAATTGGTTTTGGTTCCACCCCACTCTAAGGGAGAATAACCCTGGGATGGGGGAAGGAGGTTTAGGAGCCACCAACCTCACGAGGGGACTTGAAGCTCGATGGCTATTCAGAGTACCCCCATGCCGCAAAGGCCCTATACATTAACAAACATCCATGCTTTCTCCAGGATTCGAACCCAGACCCTAGGGCACAGCAGTCAGCGTCGTAAACTTCTATTCCGGATGGGTGACAAAAAGAATTCGTATATTACACGTGTATTTATAAATCAAGCACATTTTGTTTGCTTATGGGCATTATTACTGTCGGCAAATATGTACTTTTTAAAAGAGTTTCAGTAAAAAGCAAAAATTGGCAACAGCGAAGCACTTGAACTGCTTAGCTGGAAAAACATTATTGCATTTATCATGTGACTCTGGGTCAATTTTTCTAACTGATTGGCTGAAACCGTTTCAGCAATTTTTGGGGTTCCCTCCCGAAATTTTAAACCCATTTTTGGGGCCTTAAAAAATAAAAATAAAAAAAAAAATAAAAATTTTTTTATACTTTAAAAGGGAAAATTTTTGGGAGTTGAAAAATTTTAAAGCCCAATTTATCTTAACCCCTTTTTTATGGTTAATTTTAAAAATTAATTAAATTTTTCAATAAAATTTTAAAAACTTGTTCACATTTTGAAATTTTAAAAGGGAGGAAACATATATCCTTTAAATTCTATTTAAAAAAAAATTTTCTTTAAAAAAAATTTAATTTAAAATTTTCTAAAAAATTTAGGAAAAAAAGAAAAATTTTTTGGGAAAGATTTTTTTAAATTAAAATTTTGGAAAAAATTTTCCAACTGAAAAGAAAAAAAAAATTTTTTTAAAAAAAAAACCAAAAAAAAACCGGGGGTTTTTTCGATTTCATAAAATTTTAGTTTGTGAGAGACACAGCATATATAAGAATTGTACAATGAGAAAACTCCTTCTTTTAAATTACATCTACTTAGTTACAGATAATTTACGTAAAAATTATGTTAAGAATATATAGTTTTCACATTTCAATTTCATTTGAAAGAATAGTTTTTTTTTCACTTTTACTATTTTTTAAAAAAAATATTGAAATAGCAATCTTTTTTCTTTTTATTGGAACAATTTTCTGTCTGAAAAGTGATATATAAAGCAATCGTTCCATTGTACGCGGGTAAATGGTTCCGAGAAAATAGCACGTAAATGGGACTATGAAAAGCCGTTTAAAAATGCGTTCCGCATCGTTCGGGCTTTAGTATTCAAACGCGTTAAAGCGAATCCGTCGTAAATTGAGGGATAACTGTATTCTAAAGGAATAATTTAGAGCTTACTATTATCCATGGCTTTTTTTTTTATCTACGTCCTCTCCCACAAATGAATTTATTGTTTGTTACCGCTCCTCGGGTATTGTGACGTTGACTGCGGTGTCTTAGGGCCTGGGTTCGAATCCCGGAGAAGGCATGGATGTTTGTATAGTAATCCTTCATGACTTTAACCCTTTATCTACCGCATTATGATTTACAGCAGTTTTTTTCATGCAATATTTTTTTTTTTTTTGAATCACTACATTGAAAATTAAAGGATATATATAAACAAAATGCTCAACTTTGGGAAATTTAACCCGTTAGAGCTAATTAATTAAGATATTCAACTGTAAAATTAATTATATACACTGTTCACTTAAAATAAATAGTCAAATCGTTTTCTAAGGTATTCAATAATATACAAAACATTTACCTTTGGACATTAACTATTTTTTTTTGAACAAAAATGACAATCCTCGCAGTGCGTTGAAAACGCCGTCAGCCGAAAACGCAATTTCTGCTATAAAACTATTCGCCTTCCCCGCTAAAATACTTAGCATAAAACTCGTGCTGCCATATATGTTGGAAGAGCAGATTTCAAAGAATATTCCTGCTAAGTATCGTAGAATATTCGTAATAACGGTTATTCTATGTAGTTTTAAAGTGAGTGGTACTTATAAGTACCGTCGGTAGATAAAGGGTTAAATTCCTTTTTTCCTCTGTGTTGTGTGCTTCAGGCTTACTTCTGTAAGCCCCCGTGTGATATTTTGTGATGCACGAGGATTTATAAATGTTTTTAATAAAAAAATGAATTTGTTGGTTAATAGTAGTATACAAAAATTTATTCAAACTTATTGGGTTCGTAATCTGTTATTACTTTTCGAATACTAATACGTTTGGCAACTGAAGAGTGTTCACACAATTTCTTTTTCTGTTAGAAGTATTTTACTGTTTTCATTGTGAGTGGTTAGACACATTGCGGAGTTAAAAACCATTGAAGAAAACAAGAAAAAGTAACTGTGTGGGAGCAGAATATATATTCTTTTTCGTAAGGATTGAAATTAATTTACGAAGAAATTATTGGTTTTGAAAAACAATATCAGGGAAAGATTCTATTCAATTCCGTTCTAATTATAACAGATTATCGAAAGTATCTTTATGCCATTGTTGTTAGTACAAGGAATTTCTTTACCACGATAATAGTTCAATCAAAGTGTTTTTATAATGTAAAATTATGTGCCTAGAAAGGAGTTTTATTTGAAAAAGAGTTTTGGTGCAAAAATCGAATTTACCTCCCGTAATGAAACTTCCACCATCCGTATGAATGACATCGACAAAATTTGCGTCACTGGGATCCAGTCTCACTTCTTCTAAAGTGTACTGAAAATAAGGTTCGGCAGGATCAAGACCTGAAATAAATTCAAAATGTTATACTTTTTATATCCCAAAATAATCCATATATATATATATATATATATATATATATATATATATATATATATATATATATAAATGGATGTTTGTATATATGACCTCGCTTCACTCCAACACCGTTCAACCGATTACTATGAAAATTGGCATGTATACATATTTTTTTGCGGAGAAGGGCCTGTCAACTTCTGCACCGTTCAATCAATCGCCAAGTTGCCAACAATGTTGCCAAAAAGGATGCCAACTTGGTATTCTCGCCAACATTTCGCTATGTTTCCATTGAATCACCATTATAATGTAAGGAACGACGTTGCTTCCGAAGCTTACACAATTTTAACATAAATTAAATGCAACAGAAAGTAATATTAACGTATTACACACTCCAGATATAAATTATTTACACTATTTTAAGCGTTTATTGCACAAAATTTGTATCAATGTGTTACTTTTGCTGAGCAGAGATCAGCTTAGAAAGGTGTTTTCAAAAATCGACCCACAAGAGAGTTGCGTGGCGTTATAAATCTACAGACTTAAAATTTAACAAATATGGTTCTTTTGTTCAGCTGAGATATGCAAAAGTTCTTTTTTGGTTTAATTTGCAATTAACGTAAAATTAATTCCTTAGAACTTCTTTATACTTCAAACTTTATTGTTTAATTCTTCAATTCACCCTTGCGAAGAACAGATATACCAGCTAGCAACAGTATAAAAGCAGAAAATATTGGTGAATGCAGCTGTAGGCTATATTGTCACGAAGATTCTTGGAGTAGAACAGGTAGCAATACAACGGTTGAATAGAACAATGAGAATTTATTGAATGCAAGAAGGCAGGCGTGATCTACTTGATCATACACCAGACATCTCCGAACCACATCATACCAACGGGAGGACTTCAAGCACAGATTTAACGTGCATCAGCTTTACACGAGTCTTCAGTGGCACTAGGCTTGAACTCATCCGGCCACAAGTCCGTGACCATGACCACCAGTCTACCGTGGTCCATATGATGGTGTAGAAGGCTATCTCTTACGCGGTATTGGGTTACCTAAGTTCCAATATAAAGTCCCATTCTTTTAAGATGGTAGAGTCGTAGGAGAATCAAGTTAATTTAATTTAACGATCATTGACACCACCCTTGAATTCGTTTCTCTTTTCATCTCCCATTTAAACAAATATTTATAGTTCAACACTAAAATAATTCGTTAGAACAAATATTCTTTCTGATTTTATTTCACTGATCATTAATAGTGTAATATAATGAGTTGTAATTTGAATTTGAAAAGAAGATAGTACAAAATTAAACTATTTCAGCTCGATAACGGTATGAAGAGAACAGTAATATTTACAAATAAAACCTCAACTTTCAGGTTAAACTTGAGTTGCATAAAAAGATCCAAATCTAAACTTGCTAATTAATGGTATTGTCAACGCGTCCCTATGACCATCTCACATGTAATTTGTTAAAAGTCAATCTTAAAATGGACAAAACCGCATTGTACCACGTGCGCCATGAATCGTCTTCTTATTCGAATAACGACAATTAGCCTTTTTAAATCTTTGTTTTTCAACACTTTCTATAGAAAATAAAAGAATAGGAAGAAGATCAAAAAAGAAGAAGTCTCCAACAAAGCATAACGCAATTTCTCCACACTGGTTGGTCTGTAAATAAAGAGGCGATTTTCGTCGGCAATGCAGGCGTGACGGCAACAAACATTTTTGCAAACGAAGCATGTCTCTATTTGGTGCGACAATAAAGAATCTTTTCCGGAAGAAGTTCATGTCCTCTATGTAAGGGTCAATGAGGTCACTAACAAGGTAAGTGATATCAAAAGTTGCTTTGACGTTTTTTAACTACGAAACATATCCTGAATAATAGTAATAGTTTAGAAGAATCATCTGATTGTTGGGAATTATAAAATTCAAATTTTGACAGTTGAATGCTGACTTTTTATGAATGACTTACAATTGTACTAATCTATGTAGATTATATGAAGAGATGTAAATATATACATTCAAAGGATTATAGTTTAAACTTTTTAAAATAGTTTTTCACGGAATATGTGGAGTTTCCTGGATAATCATTTTTTGAAAAAGAAATGAAAGACTAGTAAGGGGAATAAAATATCCTTATTAAAAGTATTTCAAAAGCAAATGATTTATATTTCTTTCTCAGTAACTCTGACCCCTCAGGGGGCTCACCTTCTTTAGGTGGGTTCGGGTGTCACAATCCGAGGTAAAATCTAGTGATCTTTTCCTTTTCCCAAGGGGTTTACTATCTTTGGTAAACACGGGTGTCACTGACCAGGTACCCAAGTGATCCTTCTCTATTTTCGACCCTCCATCTTGTCATCCAATTTCTTTTCTTTTTTTCCCGTCCAGACCCCAGACCTATGAATGTTTGGCGCAGTATAGCCAAAACTGGCTCTTGCGCCATAAAACACCAAACTCAACTCAACCCAAACCAGTAACTCTGAAAAACTTGAAATAATGTTTTAAGTGCGGGAAGCAAACTAAGAAAGTTTTTAGCCCGATCAACCAATGTAGACAATCTTTAAAAGAGATTTGGAAAATTCAATTTTTGGTCCATCATTTGGATCAACCTTAAATGACTATGGTTGTGTAGTGCGTGCCACTGAAAACCTACAATGGAAAGGAGTTGATGCACGTTAAATGTGTCGAAGTTCTAGATCCTCCCACTGGCGTGGTGTGGGAGTTAGGATAAGGGGGTTGCCAACTTAGGTACCGTCCTCGAAACTTGATCTTAGTTCAAAGTTATGATGTCCATCGCCCGCCATTTTCACTCAAATGCTTAACGTTCCCAAGGATTGAGAAATTGTTTAGTGAATTTTTCCTTTTTTTTAAAAAGTATGCCCATCAGCCAATTAGAGATTATCTCCCCGAGAATAGTTTCGAGGCAGGACACTCAATGCTTGACGCTGACGCCTTTAATGGGCTTTATTGTTTAAAAGTAAAAGCTAAGGGGGAAAAAGAAAGAAAGCAAAAATTTTAACGGAAACAGTTATTTGAAGTTTTGAAGTTATTGGTAAAAGGCTTAAATAACCCTGAATCCCTAAAATGAAAGGAAACGGGTTAGTTCATGCTTCATTTTCCTGGTTTCCGTACCATCCCGGTTTGAGACAGTGATTCAATACACCCAAAACGGGGCGATAATTAAGTTTTAACTTGCAATCGTTTAAACACGCCCTAAATTTGTATGGCCAAGTGGGTGCAAGCACCCCGGGTTGATTATTGAATATTAACGTTGGGACTGTTTAGTCACGGGGGTTTTTGGGGGACGGCCCCTAATTTTGAACCTTTAATGAGGGACCACCCCTCTTCCCCTACCACCCAAGGAGGAGTTTCAGTAAAATTTAAGGCACCGCCCTAAAAAGGCGGGTTTTTGTAGATGGTTAGAACCCGTACACGCCCGGTCTAAACCCCTAACTCGGCCCCGGAGTCAGCCCGGGACCCAAAACCCCCATGACGAAGACCCGCCTGTTGGGTTACCGTTAATTGTAAATAAATTTTTTTTCATTGTCGTGTTGGGGAAGTTTGGACGGGGGTGGAATGCCAGTTAAATTTCGTCCTCGTCATTTTGACCAGGGTTCTTTAAGGTTCGATCAGTAGCCCTCGTGTTAAATCAGAGGAAAAGGGGGTGAATATTAAGCCGCACTGTTCAGCTCTGAGGGCTTTTGGTGCAAACCCGTAATTTTGAACATGGTCGGGGCGAGGGCTACCCTCTTCACTTTCCCAAAAAACCCCCCAGGGCATGTACCCCACATATTTTAGGCTTTGCCCCTCTGCCCGGGGGTCTTCACGGGAGGTCGAATTAGACAAAAGCCCGGTCCGTTATTGGACCACTAGCTACTGGGCCAAAACGTAAAGGAAATTATATTGAAAGTCGCCAAGTCTGACTGAACCTGGGTCCATCAAAATAACAAAGAAAAAATTTAAAAAGTGAAGAGGTCTCGGGAGCTCTTGGCCTGCAATGATCAAATCAAGGAATGGGTTCGAAGCCTAATTTACTAAGGACGCGTCTTGAGGAATAAAAGAAGCTAGTGTAAGTTAACCGGGCCCCTAAGTCCTCCCATGAAGCAATGTAAACGTTAAAAGTGTGATTTTCAAAGGGATTCAGTTCAAAGGGAGTGGTTCATTTAGGGTGTCTTTCTCATCCCTTGATCATGGTTCAAAATTCAGATGCTTGGTAGTACTTACGTAATGCCAGTGCAACGTTAATTAAACATTAAATTAAACTGGATACTTAACTATCAATTTTAATCTCTTTTTCATTATTCGATTGTTGTTCAAAATTAACATTGTTCATGGTTAGTAATCCATTGAGCACAGCTCTTTACTGAGATTTTAATGACAGCTCTTTTTTTGCTTCATGTTTAAGAATCGAGCCCAAATTCGGAACACTTTTATCGAGAAAAGACAATTGATTGGTGGGTTTTTATCGGCACAAGGGCCATATTTGGCCATGTTACACAAGTCACTGTTTAATTTACCAAAAACTAAGAGAATGAAGTAAAATATTTTAAAATGTTCTCTTTATATTTGGGTCAACATACATTTGTGAGCAAAGTTTTTCTTGCATGAAATCAACAAGAGGGATTATAGATGCAAGAGGACTGACACTAACTTGCAGGCTGTGATGAGGATTTCAAAAATAAATCTCTGGGCCAATATCACTTCTAAACAGTCTAACGGGGTTTCAATACCTCTTCCACATAACCAAGTAGCTACAGGTATACAGTTAGATGCAGCCATTTGTCATGATTCCTCCCCAAAGCCTTAAACCATGATTAAGGAAATGGAATATTTCACTGACTAGGGAAGGCAAATTGAGTGTTCATTCCAATCTCCAGATCAAAAATAAATGTTGAACCTATACCTGGACCAGTCAGTAAATAATAGTAGGGACCAGTCTTCTTGGCTCTACTGACCATGATGACGGTACCAGTTTAAAAGGATCCCTCTGGCGGCTAGAGTGAGTGGGACACAAGCCATTTGGTTTTTCACATACAGTCCAACCTTTTTAAACCTTCGTGTAGCAGAAGAACGGTTAATTCACGTTCCGCCTGAAGGTCGATAACCAAATCTCTTGTAGTCGCGCCGCGGTTTCTTCGAGCCGACAGTGACAGAAAATAGACTTCGAATGCAATTATTGGTCATGGCCACCATTAATCCTGGTGTCTATTACCAGTGACCAAACTCTTGATATACCACTTTCAGGGATATTCAAATTTTGGATGACCTCCATTTGTTTTTGACCTTCCTTGATTATACCAATAATTTGCCGCTTTTGACCTTCATTTAAATTATGTCTTTGAGCACACACACACAATATAACTAATGTATATTAATCACTCTCAGAAACCACATTCACTTGAATCAACATAACAGACCAGAATTCCAACAAGCGTCCATTGAGTCTCACATTGTCAATAATCGAATTTGCATATTTCCAGCTTTAATGTATGCACGGAAGTGTAATTTTGTTTACCATTGTATTTAATAAACATAAATAATTGCAGCATTGGGCACATTGATTGTAACATTAAGTAATGAATATATTTTTTTCTCATTGTTCTTTATTATTGATGGTCAACGTTAGTTCAATGAAAAGGTACAAACTGTATGGATTAATTGTTCTTATCAATTAGTTTCATTCTTTGAAAAATTATGTAAATAAACGATAGTGATTTTTTTAAAAAAAAATAATAAGCAAACGCATATAATTACAAAATTTTTGCGACGTAAGAGATATCCTGCACTTTCTCACTAGAACATTCGAATTTACTTATTTAAAAATTGCAAATTACTATGATTAAATTAAGGGTTGAAGGAAAAATTATTGAGGAAAAGAGCGATATTAACATTTCACCATTCTTTTTTATGTTATTATTACAAGAAGTTTGAGGTATCTTGCTGATAATTTTAAAATAAAAAAAATGCATCTGTCTGTCTACCTGTTATTCTTCCAAGTTTGTTCAGCCTTTGGCCTGCATATCCAGCAACGTGTGCTCCTAAGCTGTGTCCAATAACGTGCACTGAACTTAATGGTATGCAGTACACATCCTGCAATGAAAATAATAAAAAAAGGGTGAATATACAACAAAAGGGGGGGGCCCTTTTTCCCAAAATTAGGGGCCACATGAAAATTTAAAGGGGTGGGGTAATAAAAGGCCCACGGGGTTAATGTACCTATAAATGCGACTTTTATGAAATTATTATGTTTTTTTTACAATTTCAACAATTTTTGATGCATTTTATACAAATATTACAAAAAAATTGAATTCTTATTTATTTATTATTAGACAGAATATTTTTTGTATTCACATAAGGAACGAATGTTAAATAATTTCTCTTTGAATACGTATACTTACTAGAGATACAATAACACAAAAGTGCCAATATAAAACAATAAATGGATTTTTACAATGGCCGTTAGCAACACACGAGACGAATCTGTTACCAGCACATTACCAGATTTACATTAGATATGCCACGAGCGTCTTTTTTAGTGCATAATTGTTATATGTCAGTCAACAGAAACAAAAAACTCCATTTCCCATTAATATTCAATTAAAAATTTAAATGTTATTATGAAAAAAAAAAACATTTTAGCGCGCGTACATATAATCTGTTACAACAATTATAGTAAGAAAGTAGTTTTTTGTGTAGAGATCATATATAACATGCGCGTTAGTGTTGACCTAGGTGGCGTTCTAACTTTTGAAATGTACAACTGGCCATTCCTACAAGTAGTCATTGAAACATGCACGCATTCATGCCGTTCTTTATGTGATTCCATTGATTTGAAAATTGTTGTAATTTATATAGTTAAATATTAATTAATAAAAGTGTTAGCTTTTATGAAGGCCGCACAAGTAGCTGATGGAAGCTGCACATGGCCTTAAGGCCGCGGGTGTCCCACCTCTGGTATATAGATTAATAAATTAACAGAAATATTAGCATTATTTATAAAATGAAAATTAAGATACCTTGGACTGTGTGTGTGTGAATAAAAAACCTCTCCCTCTTTTTGTTTAACAAGCATCAATGAACTTAAATGCTTTCGAGGCTAAATTGTACTGTCATTTAAAGCAGACCCCAAATTTAAAAAAAATGTGAAAGTTTAAAAAGGAATTAAGTTTTATGATAATTAATTTAAACCTTTTTTCAAATTAAAAAACAACAACCTAGGGAAAATGTTTTGGGACCTTTTGGGGAGCTGGGTTTTTAGGGGGGCCCCGTAAAGAAATTCCTTTTCCAAACCCTTTTTTTTAGATATGGGGAAACCCCGTTGGGGGACTGTAATTTTCACATGTTTGGGCCCCCCTTTTAGCTTGGGGGCCCCATGTCATTTATACGGCAGTTTGTCCCCCTGGTTTTGGAGGAATGTAGAGAATATATCATTAAAATATTTTTCAATATTTTTTTCAGTTTGCGTTTTGTTTTCAATACATATTCTTCTCATTTACTGATTTTCATTCTTATTCAGATAACTCCTTGAAGCATCGCTTTATAAGGTATCCGACTACGTTCGGAACCGTGATTTAAAAAAGCCACAAATGGATATTTTCATGATATTTAGTGTCATTTTGATTAAAAACATGGGGGGAAAAAATTGTTTTTAAAAATATTATTACTTTTAAAAAATTATTTTTAAAAGCAGTATTTTGACAAAAATCAACTTAGAATGGCCAATTTTTACAAAACATTCTCCTTTTTTTGAAAAAAAGTTTCCGGGTAATAATAGGGTTTTTTTTTGGGGGTTTTTTGTGAAAAATAAAACTTCTTCAGGGGGGCCGAACTAGGATTTTTGAAAATTCACATTATTTTTTAGGTTTCTACCGATTGAAAAAAATTTTTCGCGTTTTTTCCCCAAAAAAATTTTTCCCCCCAGTTGTATTAAAAATGGATAAATCCCCTTCTAAGTTTTTATTTCCCAAAAATTTTGGGTTTAGGCTCTGTACAGAGGTCTGAGCTATATACCGGCAAAATATTGTTATAGAAGCAGTTTCCATAAAAGGAGAATGTTTTGAAAATAGGACATTCTACTTTCATTTTTTGAGAAAATATTGTATTTAAATAATTATTTTTACTGTAATAATATCCTCAAAACAATTTTATACACATATTCTAACCTAAGTGACATTAAATATCATAAATATGATCCATTTATACGATTTTGTGTAAAATCATGGTTCCGAATATAGTCCGATACCTTAAGTTGTAGATTATATATAACTTTCATATACGGTATTCAAACATTTAAAAATTTCAAAACCTTGGAAAACTTGGAGACATTCAAAAAGTCTGAAAAATGACCTTATAAATATATATTTCTTAAATCGGAGGTTCAAAAAGTTTGAAAGTGAAGGTTAGAACGTAATATTTTTTAATTAATGTAAAGCTTTTATAAAAATTAATATTAATTGTGTTTCCATTAAACAAAAATAGCATGTCATCAAAATTAGAGTCTTGATTATAATCAGTTCAATTGTTTTGTGGGTTGTAAAAAAAGTAATATAATAGGAAAAACCCCAAAAAAAAAAAAAGGGCAAAATATTTCCCGTAAAGTTTTTTTCTAATAAAAAAAATTTAAAGTTTTTTTTACATACATCTATACACAGAAGTTCGGGCTATTACTTTTTTTTAATAGTCAAAGGGCTTACTGCATGTTTTTCCCGGCGTATTTTTTTTTTCTTCGTCAGATCTGGGGTTTTTGATTGATTGAAAAGGAAGACATTTTTTAAGGGAATTTTTCCCAAACAGAAGCAGGGGCCGGTTCCCATTCAAAAAAGAAAGAATTCCAAATGAAAAAAAACTTAAATATGTCTATTTTCTCGAATAGGTGTCTTAGGGGAATATAGCCTGAAAACATTTTTTCCCGCTTCGTTCATCCACATGTCTTTGGTGACGGGAAAATAAAAAATGGAAATTAATTTGGGAGCCCCCAGTTTGGGGAAAGGGAAACCCGGGCTTTGGGTAAAATGTAAAAAAGGGAAAGGATCGTATTTACAGCATAAACTCAGTAGAGAATAAAAAATAATAAAGGAATTGTCTGTTTCTTTACGTTTGGCGTTACTTCTCGCGGAACATTTCGACTTTTGTGGTTTTTCTTTCAATTTACAGTAGTTTAATCGAAGCTTCTATCAATCCTTGGTTAAAAATTTTAATACAGTCGAACCTTCTAAAACGAACTTTTCTTTTATAGCGAATTCCTAGAAAACCGAAATTTTCAATTTTCTTGTAAAAAACCTCCCAAAAGGAAAAAGGCGTTTGTTTTAACGAGTTTTTTTTCTTATGATTCAATTTTTTTTTAACCCTATTTTTTTAAGTATTTCTGGAAAATTTTGTTTTTCTTTTTAACGCATTTTTTGGTGGCCAAAATCTTGAACTGGTTTTTTTGGTGCCTAATTACAGAGAGGAATAGAATTTTGAGCGCTTTTCCCCAAAAAAAGTTCAAATTTTTCCCACATTGTCCAGTTTCATTTGAAACATCTTCGATATCCCCCCTTTTTACCCTCAGTGGAGTTGTCTCGGCCCCGAACTA
Source organism: Trichonephila inaurata madagascariensis (assembly GCA_019973955.1). Classification (NCBI taxonomy): domain Eukaryota; kingdom Metazoa; phylum Arthropoda; class Arachnida; order Araneae; family Nephilidae; genus Trichonephila; species Trichonephila inaurata. The sequence goes on from BMAV01019897.1 coordinate 109,288, forward strand.
GTTTTCCCCCTTCATTTTAGGGACCAGCCTTTTTTTGGCTAACTTCTTTTTGCAGCCGGGGCGTGAGCATCCAAAAAAAAAAGTTTAGTTCTTCAAGTGGAAAAAAGACGTCAAGAAACTTTCCTTGGGGTTTTTTTTTTTTCTTTCCTTTTTTTTTGTTAAAATAAGATATATAAAATTTAAAAAGATATTAATTTACAAAAACTTGAAAATTTCTTTTTTTAAAAATATAAAATTTTGAATTTAAAATTTGTTTTTAAATTTGGGTTTTTATCAAAAAAAGGGAAAAATGAACCTTTTATATAAGAATTTTTCCCTATAACGAAACTTTTTTTTAGATTTACAACTTTCGTTATATAGAGGCCCGACTGTATTTGCATTTAGAAGAATAAAAGACAACAGATAGAAAAAAATACCTAAAAAAAATACTTCCGAAAATTTTTTAGATTTGGGTCAATAATAAAATTTAATAAAAAAAAATTACTGTAAAAACATGGTCTGCGTTTCTATTCTATAACCGCCTTTCCGGTATAGTAACGCTGACTGCTGTGCTGTAGGACCTAGGTTCGAATCCCAGAGAAGGCATAGATGTTTGTAAATGTATAGTGAATTTGCGTACTCTAAATAGGCCGTCGAGTCGCAAATTCTCTCGTGAGATTGGTGGAAGGGGAGGAGAGGTAGGAAGTACTTGATAGCACCCAGGGTGCTCTCCCTCAAAATTAGGATGCAATCGAGCTAAATTGTATTGTCACCTGCGCGGTGCTCAAAGCTACGGATAATGACTGGCGTACAACTTTGCCCTTTGCCATGATGAATTTCGTGGGCCTCGATCTGGCCTTTGCCTATCAGGTGGCATTAGCAATAACATCAATATATATTTATTAGAATCAGCAGAATATTTTTGGGCTTAAATGACATGACTTTATAAAATCGTAGAGTTGATAATAAATCAATACTGTGATTTATATAAACTTTAATATGAATATTAAAGTTTCAATTATTTTTATCATGATTGATTATTTTATAATTATCGATTATATTTGCAAATTCGATTACAAATTCATTTATATAACAGGAAACATGTTTTTCTTTTTATTTGAACACTTAAGCTTATTTTAGTCCTCAAAAATTCTTCTTTAAAAATTCTTATTTTTTATTTATTATCCTGCTTTAATTTTGTCTTGAAATTTAGCTTTATTGTTTTAAATAATTTTTTTTCAATCTTTCGTTTTTTCTTTTTGATGTTAAGTAACAAAAAATTTCAAAGCGAATTTTTAAAATTTTTTTTTTTTTTTTTTTTACTTAAAACATTGGAAAAAAAATATTATGGAAAGGATAAGGACCAATTTTACTCCAAAATAATTTAAAAAAATTAGGGTAACATTTATGATTACTTCTGTTCAAAGAAGTCTTCGTTGATTCTTTAAAAAAATCTTAAGAAATGACCTAATAAATATATTAGCCAGAGAATCAAAAAATTACAGTAAAAGGTTGTGAATCAGTATTTTTAATAAATATAAATTTTTTTATAAAAGGTATATAATGTTTATACTGTGTTCTCTGACAGTGTTACCCATTTGGGGGTATTATAATTCAATACAGTACAATGACTACATTTACTGCAAGAATATAGTTATAAGAAAAACATAATAAGATAACTATTTTTGCTGCAAAAGTTGATAACAACCTGAATGATGGTAGAGTTATGTGGTATTTTTTTAAAACTGTATTAAAATTTTTTTAAAAGGATTGAGAGAATTCTCTTTTATAATATAATATTTATAGAATTATATGTATGATATTTTTTCTTTTCTAAATAACTTTTAGTTAGAAAAATACTTACCCGCAGAAGTTCGACGAATTCAGCCAACACTACACCAACCATTCGTGCATTAGCCGCAGCCTGAGTATACGGAGGAGCTGCTCCGAATACCCAGTCCACAGAAATTACGTTGAAATTGTCTTTCGTCAGTAATTCACGAATCATATCCTAAACGGGGAGAAAAAAAATTGAAACAAACAAAAAAAATGTTGATCAAAGTGTATGAAATAGGACCAAGTAAATTTTTGTAGTTTAGTGTCAGAGCATAGTTTTACAAAAACATTCTTTCTAGTATATGCTATTGCATAACATTTTCACAAAAATGTTTTCAAATAGTGCGTGTAGTCTCATACCAGAAAATTCTTGGCACTGTTCAGTTAGCTGGCCGCAGGAGATAAATTGCCAAATGTTGCTATAACCCTAGTTGAAATATCGCCATTTGCAACGATTTCCCATCGTTCACCGTGGGAAATACCAGTCTCATACCAGAATTCTTGGCACTGTTCAGTTAGCTGGCCGCAGGAGATAAATTGCCAAATGTTGCTATAACCCTAGTTGAAATATCGCCATTTGCAACGATTTCCCATCGTTCACCGTGGGAAATACCAGTCTCATACCAGAATTCTTGGCACTGTTCAGTTAGCTGGCGGCAGGAGATAAATTGCAAATTTGCTATAACCCAGTGAAATATCGCCATTTTCCGTTTCCCCTCGTTCACCGTGGGAAATACCAGTCTCATACCAGAATTCTTGGCACTTTCGTTACTGGCGGCGGGATAAATTGCCAAATGTTGCTATAACCCTAGTTGAAATATCGCCATTTGCAACGATTTCCCATCGTTCACCGCGGGGATTTAGTGGTAATTCTATAGGAAATTAGTAACAATTTATTTAAGCAGCTTTGTGTGTGTGTCTTTTTTGTGACGTCATCAAAAGTGTCCGCTAAGTCGAGATTTTCTTCCGGTTAAACGAAAAATACCAAATTCTACTTCAAAAATATTTTTATTTGAATCGATGTAAATATTTTACTCTGGTTTGAAGTTAATATTCGGCCCAGTCTTTTAATCATTCATTGGGTCGATAAATGAGAGCCAAGGTTGCTTAGGAACTAAATACTGGGGATTTCATGTTAGACTGACCACCTGACCGGACATCTGATCATGCACCTCAGCGTCCAAGGTCACGAAAACTAAGCTGGGCTCAGTAGGTCTTGGCCCGCTATGGACTGTTGAACCACTGAATTTAATTTTAGTTTAGTTTTTTTTAAAGTAAATATATAAATGAATTGAAGAGATAGAATTTAGTAATTAGACGTGCTAGGTTCGGAATACTTAATACTGAATATGAAGTACCTATTTATAAAGACGACCTTGAATTCCTTATCAGGTTATGTTAAGACGAAAATTGAAATTTTTTATGGTATGTTAGGGAATATTTTCAAAAATATGCCCTTAAGTTTTTGATTAATTCAGATCTACGAAACCGATTTTTTCTTTTGTTTCACCAATATACGAACGTGATGAAAATAAGCAATCGTAAGCTTTTCAAACTATCATGGAAAATGATTCTAATATTGCACTGGAAATTGCAATTTGGATGTTTTTAGAGGAAATTATATAAAGTTTTATCAGATTATTTTATACCAAACAATATTTTATTTCTCGTTATGCTTAGATCACTCTCTTGCTCCAACTTATTGTCATATTCAAAGCATTTTGTACATTGTTTTTCAAGCGTTTTTTTTATTAATTATTAGTAAATAAGTACATAATATTAAAACTATCTTAGTAACATAAATAATTACATATGTTGCACAGAAGATATTGATGACGAAACGAGAACGACTCTCGAACGAAGAGTGGAACCTTCAATCTCCAAACTTCCACACCACGCCAGTCTTGACGGCTTTGAATCTCGACAGATTTAACATGCATCAATCCTTCTCCATGGCGGGTTTTTAGATGCACAAGATTCGAGCACATGACTCGATAAATTATATATGTATATGTTGCAAACAATGTTTAAGGCCCACGCCAATCAAATATTTTGGATCTGTGAATGTAATGTTAATCTTGTGAGGAATTTGTGTTTACCATCTCAGATATAGATTAATATATAGATCTGAATACTAAAAAGCAGCGTACCCCAACCCCCCTCCGCGGACCGGTCAACGTTGGATAATTTTACCGCGGTCCGCTGAGGGGGGGAGGACGTTGATTATTTCTATTTTAGATTTTTTTGTTTTAATAATTTTATTTTAATTGTGTGTATTTTTTTTTAAACGTGCTTCAAAATAAAATATAGCTACACCAAAAATAAATATAAAGTGATTTAAGGTATCCGAGTACGTTTGGAACCGTGATTTTAAAAAAGCGCATAAATGGATAATTTTCATGATATTTAGTGTCACTTAGATTAGAATACTTGTATAAAATTGTTTTAAGTTGTCGTAAAACATGGATAAACATACTTCTAAGTTATATATTTTAAAAATTCTAGTTGAGCCTCTGTACTGAGGTCTGAGCTATATACAGGCAAAATATTATTAAAATAGAAGCTTTTTTAAAAAAAAATATTTTTGAAAATGGGTTATTCTATGTTCTTTTTTTGTCAAAATATTGTACTTAAATAATTTTTCATTGAATACTATTTTTAAAACAATTTTATATAATTTTCTAATCAAGAACTAAATACTAAATATCATCCATTTATACGCTTTTGAAAAATCAGGGTTTCCCGAACGTAGTCGGATATTAACAAGGAATATAAAGTGTTTTTTCATAAAAGAACCCCAAACCCCGGGAAAATATCCCGCAGTAAATAAAATGGGAAAAATATTTTTTAAAGTTTTGAGCGGACCAGTAGTATTTGATCCATGGACCGGGGGTTGGAGACCACTGCTATAAAGGACACTCGAAAAAGATAATGAGCTGCAGAATTATATATATTTTCCTACTAATTTTTGAAACAATTTTTGTATATTTTTAAGACGCTAAAACTTGCAACTTAATTATTAAGATAGACATAAAAATATTTTCAGAAATCAGAGCAAGAATATAATTAAAAAACATACCATGTCCATGCAAATATGTAACAAATTTCTGTTTCGTAATTATTCCTTCTTCTATAAAAAAAGTCGCTAAATTTCGCCAACATTATTAGTACTATATAAGTGCCACTAATATCCCATAACAAATATAACTTTTCCCGCTCTTTCTTACTTTTATTATTTTCTTTTGTATATTCGAACGAGAAGGTAAAATATGTACTTAAAATTCTGGGAAATGTTACCTAAGAAAGATTTTCCTCGACATTGATTTTCATTATTAAATATTAATGTTATAAGTACTATTTTATCATGATTATTTAGGTAAAAATTTTTAGTATTTTCTTTAGATATTTTTTCAACTTTATCTCAAAATAATGATGAATCTTTGGATCAATGAAAAGGATTATGTCGAATTTTAGTTGGAAGAAGAAAAAAAGACAAAGTCTGTGAAATATTTAAAACGCAACTAAAAACTTAAACTTTATTTTTCAAAGAATTCTAATAATATCATGGGAAATATCTAAACAATATTTATTAAATTGATAGAAAAAATCTATTAAGTGCGAAAAAATTATAATTGCAGGGGAAAAATGTGATTACACATCTTTTCATAAATTGATTGATTGATTGAATATTTACGTCGCACTGTTAAGCTACACGAGGGCTTTTGGCGACGGACCACGTAATTTTGAACCATGGTCGTCTTTTCATAGAAAGATAATGATTAAGACTTTAAAAAAAAAAGTGCAAAATTATTTTGTTTCTGTTCTAAAAATATTCCGTTTAAAAATGGCAACGAAAATATTCCTGCTAATTATTCACACATCAACGATCTTCCATCTTCCATCTATAATCTGTCAAAGATTATAGATTAGTTTAAAAATATGTACAGCCGGAGAAAACCAGCTCGATAATTTACTTTTCTTATTTAGACTTTGAAAAATCAAGATTTGGTTAAATTCTTTCCGAAAGTTTTCAAAAATACGTCCGGATGAAAAAAGGATTGGAAAAAAAAAAAACGAGTTTGAGAAATAAAAATTCTCTGTAGGTCACCTAATGGATTGTTCGTGCGTAGGATGTTCAGGTAATCACGTGGTAGCAGCGTGCGTTTCGTGATCATTTAGTTGTGATTGATTGATACATTACAGAGGATGAATGTAGGATAATTGCTCTTATGTGTCTTTCTTATCCGGTTTCTGTATTATTTAACTGGCCCCCTAAATCTGTGCTTCCCAACCTATTTATCACCGTGGACCGGTCAACTTTAAACTTTTTGATAACTTTACCACGGCCCGCTGATGGAGGAAGTTCATTGTTTATATTTTGGATTATTTTGATTTAATAATTTTAATTTAATTTTGTATTGAAACATACGGTTACATCGAAATATACAGTTGAAGATACAGTTACATCAAAAAGGAATATAAAGTGATTTAATATGGAATATATAAAGTGATATCCATAAAGAACTGGCTGGGTGGTGTGGTTGGTTTGTCGCTGACCTTCTGTACCCAAGGTTGCGGGTACGACCTCGACCCAAGTCGAGGGATTTTCATGATGCTGAAAATTGACAGCGGTCTTGTCGTATGATTATACGGCATGTAAAAGATCCATTGAGTGTCTATTTGGCTTGGGTGCTCTCGGCAAAATCAAATCCTAGTACAGGTTCGCATCATCAAGAGCTTAGGTGCCTCCCCCTGGGGGGAACTGGGAGTCAAAATTACTTGCACCGATTGGTATCTGCCTATATGGTGCCGCACTAAAAAGAAATACCAGCTTCTGGTGTTCTAGGTCTGCAATGGTAAAGCACCAATCGACAGCCCATTAGAAATAAAAAAAATATCCATAAAAAAACGTACAAACCCGAGAAATGTACACCACAGTAAATAAAACGGAAATAATTTAATATTCCCTGAGCGACCCGGTACTATTTGATTGATCCATGGATTGGTACTGATCCATGGCCCGGGGCTTGGGGACCACTGCCCTAAGTAATCAGTCGTTTTTTTAAGATGATGAAAAATAGCCATTAAGTTAAAAAAGGAAACAAAAACAAAACACTAAATAAATAAGAGAAAGTATTAAAGCAAATAAATATCGCAAAATGGAAAATAACGCAATATTATTATTATTTATATTTTCACACACATCATAATCAGCAGTCATCAAAGCGAAAATTGCAATGACGCGTTAAATTAACAAGATATGCTGAAATGTACAACTGCTTTGCACTGTTGAAACTAAGACTTAGAAGTTATACTGCTCTTCTGTTTCATGGACTGAAATTTTTGTCTTGATTGAATCTCTAAGGCACAGAAAATCGTGGCATTTACTTCTGAAATGTTGAGATTTTTTAGGCAATATAGACCAATGAAAACAATTACTGCTTTATACTAGGACAATGGCCAACATTGCCTTAGAATACTGCTGTTTTAAGGCATGGGCCAACTGGGCCTAGGTCTTCAGCATCAGGAAAGAATCTCGTCTCGTTCTCGACTCGGCCTCCGTAAAACCATAATCTGAATAATTTTAATAGTCAAATATTATTCCCTAACATATTCTCTAAGAAACTGGGAATTACGAACTATTGCCAATGTGCTCAATTCATGTCACATGATAAAAACAAACACGTGTTTTCCATTGAATTCAAAACAAACATTAAACTAATTGTACTTGTTGTTCTATTTGTAAAACTCGGATAAAATTTCATATTTCGGTAAAGATTTTTAAATGTTAGAAAAAAAATTTCTTCCAAAATTTTTTTAAAATTAAAAAAAAATCGTATTTTATGCTTATACTCTTAAATAAAATGCATTTTGTATACATATGTACTTTTTAAGAGAAAGTTGCTGAAAAGAGCAAAGCTTGACAACACCGGAGCGCGTGAACTGATTAGCTGGAAACACAAGATAGTTTTTATCGTGTGACTATGACGTCACATGAGTTTCTGAATTGATTGGCTAAAATCACGTGGCTTTCACTATCATGTGACTATGACGTCACATGAATTGAGCCCATTGGCAATAGCGGTAAAACTGCATTGCTATGTTATGTCAGTCATTCGTGTCTATGCTTAGGCCTACGATTATACAGTATCATCAGGGACGTTTTAAGACTTCTTGAAGCCCTCGGCCCCTACGCAAATGAAAAAGCCCCCACCTAGGGCCCCTTTAAAAAAGTAAACAGTAAAATAGCATACGTTGTAAAATACTGGGGCCCAAACAATAACCCGAGACAAATAAATGTGCATGATTTACTATCGCACATACCAACTCGACCGACTGTTGCCTTTTGACTGAACGAGTAATGATGGTGTATGGTGGTAGGCCTAAGCTTGTACGTGGATGACAGTCATCACATGTAACCAGTTGACATATCGTCCGAAATTCCCAGTTTTTCGGAGAATACAACCGGAAAAAACATTTGAAATTATTTGAAATTTGATTATTTATTGATTATTTGATTATCTTCTTAAGGCTGAGTCTAGAACGAGAAGAGCCTCTAGGTCCAGTTCAGCTGGCCCATGCCTTAAAACGTCCCTGACCATCATTACTTATTTAGTAGAAAAGCGGCAATCGGTCGAGTCGGTTTTGTGCCTAGGTTTATGAGTTTGTGAGTTATGCTAATTTATTTTTACGGGTTAACGTTAATACGAGTATTTAACGACGTATGCTATATACTGTCAACTTAAAAGAGTTGCAAGAGAGTTTTACATTTTCACATAGGGGTCCAAGGCCTCAAGAAGTCTTAAAATATCGTTGCATACTATATATCATGCTTCTAAATCTCTTTTGCATCATTTGAAAATAAATGATTTGGTAGTCGTGGAGTGTCATAATCGTTAACTATAACCGGTGAGGTTCAAAATGAATCGCAGGTTTGAGTCCTGATTACATTAAAAGTCATGTAGAGCAATGGGAATTAGTACACATTAAATAAAATGACCTTCAATATCCTTCCATGGTGTAGTATATAAATTAGGAGAATGAAATTAAAAGTAAGGGACCATCCTTGTCTCATAACTGGAGCTCAAAATTATGAGAACTACCACCAATAACTCTTGAGTACCTGTCAGTTAGCGGTCAATCGGAAAAACAACCGAAAACAAAGAGTTGCTATTATTAAAACTCTTAACTCTCATACGAAATATTCTTAACAAAAATATATGTAGCAGAAGCTTGAATTTCTACGTACCTGGATCCATTTCTGATGACCATGCTCAAGATACCCGTGGACTATGAACTTCACTTCCTGCTTGGGATCTAAATTTTGTTGCGTGAAGCTTTCGTTGCTTTCTGGTCGAAGCCTGGTAAATAAATCCGGATTTGATCGGGTTTTCAGGAAGAACTTCACATCCAAAACTTCCGGATGCAAGGGAAACAAGTTGACGGGTCGGTAGATGGACAGGAAAGGTTCTCCGATGGAAAAGCAACCCCACCGTCCATAGCATCGCTGGAGTAGAAGATCTGGAATACAATATTTTATGAATTGACAAGTTTTTAATTTATTTTTACTAAAAAAAACGTTTTTCGCCACGAATTGCTGCGAAATACAGTATCTCAGAGATCCAGTCATGCTAAAAGCTTTGAAAGGGGACACAGTACGATTCAATTGACAAAAATCGGTCAAAAAATCAAATCTAATTTTTCTAGCCTAAATTAATCTTTATATACTTTTCTATAACCTCACAAAATTTGAAAACTTAAACTTAAAAGGGAGAATTATGATAAGCTTTTACATTCATTTTTATTCATATCCTATGGCAAATAAAATTTTTAAACTACTTATCTCAGAAAGGTAAAATAACTAGTTTGTCTATTTTAAAAATGCTAGGCTTTTTTTCTATTGTGCCTAATGCTTTGAATTTTTTACCGTTGTTAATGTACAGTAACAAAAGTTGGTATGCTTTTTTGAATCAAAGCAATACTTTTTTTTAAAAAATAATTAAAGTTAGAATTTGCAAATTTTAAAAAATTTTCAATAAGGATTCATAAAAGAAGTATTGTACAAATCCCAAATTTGTGTTTTTGAAAAAACCCCAACAACTTTTGTTAAAATTAAGTTAAAAAGTACTTGTAAATCAATTTTTATGCGTGTACGTAACTTTTGTAGGAGTAGCATTTTAAAAATCACTTCACAAATTTTAAGTTTTTCCTTAAAAATTAAATCTAACTTTTTATGAAATTTTGAGCACAAAATCTGTTTTACATGGTATACACACATAGGAGGCAACCGAAAATTTTTTGAAAATCCTTAAATTAAAAATTTTTGCTTAAATTGTACCATGTCCCCTTAAACTACGAAATAAAAGAATAATATAACTCCTAAATCTTAGTTTATATCGTGCAAAAAATCAGTGCAACATACGAGCATTAGTTCGCTTAATAACCGAATTAATACATCTGCATTTCTATTTTGAGATCATTTTGATTATTTAAATTTTAGACTATAAACTTCATAGCGACTTGATTGAATCTGTAATATTTCTGATTAGTAATAGCTACTTGTCTAAATTCAGTTGTAAGAACTTTTGTCTGAATAACATTTTGGATAATAGTCAAAGTACTTTTAAAAGTTTACAGAATCGAATATATATCCATTACTCGCCCGAAATCAATAATAGCTTTATGAAGAAAATGCTCTAAAAAGCTAACAAAGAACGACTACAAATTTTAAAATGACAAAATTTTTGGAAAATTTGTTAAGAAGTAATTTGAGTCTGACACTTTTCATCTAAATTATGCGCCAAAATTTGAAAAATTTAAACGGACTTACAAATCCGTATAAAAGGTAATAAATACCAATATTATAAAGTTAAATAATAGAAAAAATTTATGACATAGTATATGTTTCTATTAATTACAAGTAATCTTAAATGCAATTTCATTGCAAAATTATGGCATGTAATGGATGTTTTAATATGTAATAAACAACGTAGATTACAATTTTCATAAATATTTTTAGGAGAGTTAAAATGAAATGAGAGAGAGAGAGAACTTTAAATGTATCCTAAGCTCAAATTTTTACTAGCATTAAATTTAGAACGTCAAAATGGCAATGTAGTTAAAAAATGCTTATTATTTATTTCAACTAAGAAAAAACAGTACTGTTCATTATAAAATTTATTCCACTTTCTCGATTGTATCTTTACTTTCAAACTTTAGAAGAGTTAAAACCTCTTGTAAATAGTAAACAGAAAAGCAAAATTTTGATAGATTTTCGATATTTTACTAAAAAATACATACTAAATTTTTGTCTAAATGTCTCACTCACAAATTTTATTCCATCCTGTCATATGAATAAACATAGAAAACAAATTAAAACGATAAATTTTTTTTTAATTCTATTTTTAATATTATAATCAAATTACAGCATTTGTTTTGTGATTGTATGCAAAATACTTTCCTACCATTCCAAAAGAAACATGGAATACAATTAAAAACGTTAATTATTTTTTATTTACAACGTTTATTAGAGACAACAAAGAGTTTCCAATTATTTTACCCTTTTTGCCAAAAACATTCATTGATCAGAATTTGTGATGTCAGAGGAAACTTGATTTAAATTCATAAGCGATCACATAAACTACAACTGAAAAACACTGAAAACACGCCGATAAACAATCCATTCTCAAATTACATAATCAAGGCTCTTTCATTTATCGAATATCAACAAATTCTCCTTCCAGACACCACACGAATGTCCTTGACCGAGTAATTCACGGTTACATCCGCCTTTCGAATAACCTATCATCCGGTCATTTAACTCTTCCATTTTGTAAAGATTCGATTCTTACCTGGCTCCGGGGGCCCATGGAGAGAAGGGGCCCCCACCTTCAATGATGATTCCGTTATTACATCACCTTCCGGCTTGCACAGTGCACTGTGTAGGACAATCAAAATGATGGCCCACGAGAGTATTAAGTCCATTGAAGATTCCGTTAGGTTCACATGCACTTCGTTGCGCGGAAAACCTCTTTTTTACCTCCAGGGCGGAAAAGAGCCCATCTCTTCTGCTAAGGTTACTAGCTTGTGTCTTGGTTTGGTGGAATACAACTTTGATTTTTCTTTCTTTCTTTTTTCCCGGTTTTTCGAATTTAAACCCAGTATTCGGTTTGCCCCCAAAACTTCTGGACCCGAGTTCTCGCCAAGTGTTGCCAAAGTCAAGCTCTGAATAATTTCGGCTATGAACTCGGTATAAGGAGTTGTCGAAGCGAGAGAAGGTATTCTAAGACGATTAATGAAATTATTCATTGTTCGGAATCACTTTCATACAGAAGAGAAAATGGGTTAGAATATCCCTTGGGTTTGTTCTTGTTCTTAAAATGTTGCGAATGAAGTGGTTTTTAGTTTGTATGCGAACATCATTAAGCGGATTTGATGTTCTTTTATACATCTTTTCAAGGAATGATTTGTCTTTACAGTCCATGAATATGGAAATGAAGATTCCAAATGGACCAGATTTGCATTACTAATTTCACTAATTGGCAGACGATTTTTCCCTTGATTTTTTTAAAAGTCCTTAAGAATCCCAAAAGGAAAGTCCAATCTTCTTGAGGGAATACTTCCTTTTATGCATAACAAAGAAAGCGAATCGAAGCGAATCTTACAAATTCTTATTCAATGAAGTATCACTAAAAACGCTTTTTTGAACGATTAAAATTTGATATCGGTAGGATATACCGTGCTAAATTTCCTAAAATGTCTTTGTTTTCTTCGTACAAATGGAAAAACTTTTACCTTTAACAAGAAAATATATCCAAGATTTAAAGCAAATTTATTTATGGAAACATTTATAATAAAATAGCTAAAATATGCATCTGCTTTTTTCCCTGTATAAAAAAACTTTTATATTTGGAATAAAATTCGAAATAAATATTTCAACCAAGCCTTAACCTTAAAAATTTGATTTTGTCAAATAAAAGGCAAAACACGTGAAATGAAAATCCGTGAATTTTATGAAGCTTATAGAAATTTATACATACATGCCCTTTCAGTGAGAATATTTAGAGCGCACAATTTAATGATTAATGAAAATTATAAAAAACATATCTTTATAAATTTAAATTAAATTTTAAAATCTCTTTACTCCAATTGCAAGCAAGGCCTTAGACAATTTTGAAGTCGTAGATAAAACAATGTGTAATATAAAATTATTGAAAAAGCAAGCATTAACAAAGAGTAAATGTTTTTAAATGGCATTAATTCGTAATTATTGCACACGTCTCAGTTGGCAACACCTAAATTCATAGGTAAAAGAATCAGAAATAAATAAAGTTATTCAATAACAAGAGCAATTACAAATGAATTTAATGTATAGTTTTAAGCAATTATTTTTCTCACTACTTATACAACACAAATGATATTCCATTAATTCTATGCTGGATTATATTAATTTGAAAAATTCCTTACTATTTACGTCTTGTTACAATCTTATTTTCATGAACTTGATTAATTAGTTAATATATTGGATTTTCAACAAATTAAATATAATAAGAAAGACAAAAAGGAAACAAAATACAATTTAATCATAGCAGATATAAGAATATTACAGAAAAGTGTCAGAACAAAAGTTGAAAATTTATAAAATTTAAAAAATTCTACTGAAATAACATTTGTAAAAGTAATTTAAATCGTGACAACAAGAGAGAGGGTGAAGAATTAACATTAAATAAAATACATAAAAAATATGTAGATTCCATCAAATATATCAATAAACATATTTTCTCTTGACTTAAAAAATTTTCTTTCTTAATTCAAAAATAGAACAAATTCTTTCAAAGCTTTTACTATTTCAAAAATCGATTCATGACAATTGTATAAAAAAAAGAAGGCAATTTCAATGATTTAAGAAATATATTTAAATTAATCGTCAAACTAGTTTTTAATATTTTATGTATTAGAATTCAAACATTGATTAAATATTTCATAAGCGAATTCACTTTAGATAATTCTGTTTTTACAATTAAATCAATATAGTTTATAAAAGAGCACAGTAAAGTTTCCTTTACCTTGTACATACATATCCTCAGCAAACATCAAGATTTAAATTAAGTTATTTTGAAACTTAAATAATCTTCACTGATTGATAAAAATGCTTTAAATCTGTTCAATATAATGAGTCGTCTAATGAAATTTCTTTCTTGTATATTTGCTTTTCATCCATCATTTAAATGTAATATATAATTTCTTTAAACTCACATCGTCAGAAGGGGAAATTTTTATATATGAAATAACTGCAGTGAAAATCGCTTACCAAACTGAGGGGGACTGAAAATTTTTTTCGTGTTAAAGGAAATTGTAACGAGGTAAGAAAAACAAACATATATCAACAAAATTAAGTTTATTAGAGTTTATTTTATTTACATAGATATGTATATAGGCAAGTATTTAATAAAAATAACAGAAAAAACATCCAAAAACTTCAAGAAATTTAATACACAATTTTCAAGTTTTTTGAGAAACAAAACATTTATTGAGGTTTTTCCCTTTGCATTATCTTTTTTAGCATCAAATTGTCAACAAATTTTCAATGTCATCCATTTTGTTATTTATTTCTCTATTGGAATGTTATCCTAAGTAACTGCGCATACTTTTTATGATGTTCCACATTTCGGATGACATGCGAACAGGAGCTGCATTACTCATTCCATTTTCGTCGTCGGAATCTGCATCAATGATACTTTTTGAGCTCTTTGAACCAATTCCAAAATGTCTTTGTCTGCCATATAATTGGGGTTGACCACACATCATCATCTACTACAACGAATTCTTCCGATAATACAGTAGGACTGTCTAATCCAGCAGGTGTTTTCAGTAATTTGCTCATTTCTAGAAGGAAAATCTTTTCGCGTTAAGCGGTTTTCGTTTCGTATTAAGAGAAAGAAATGCGTGAACGTGCATAGTAGTTTGCCGGGACCTTTGTATTATTTCGTTTTAACTGATATTCCACCATAAGCGTTTTCGTGTTAAACGTATTTCACTGTATTTTTTGTTTAAAAAACAAATTCTGATTTACTTGATACTTTTTTTCTTCAAAATACACGTTTTTCTTTCTTTTTTTTTACATAGCAAATACAACACAATGTAATGACTTTTTTTTTAATTATGAACCAAATTACTGCCTAAAAATATTCACAAATACTGATACAGTTAAAGGTCTTCGAAAAGTATAATTTTATTAATATGTAATTATTTTTGATAAGTAAATAAGTAAATAAATAAATAATGCTCCATTATTTTTTGTTTTTACTTGAAAAAATGACTTATTTCTTATTCGTGTATATTTATAACTAATGATTGAGCTTAAGATGTCATTATTACGGTTTTACTAGAACACATCTTGTGTTAAATATATAAATGAATATTAATTTCTAATTCTTCTAAATTGTTATATATTATTTATAAGTTCATGAATCTGAAACTAAAAATGGAAAAAAAAAAAAGTCTCTGCTGGATATTTTTGTGTTTGTGGTTTTTCTTCTAATGACCTTCTACGTAAAAATCTGTTTCTTTTTTAAAGGGGATGTTATAAAATTTGTTTTACGTAATATTTTCAACTATTCGCTAAATCTGGAACAGTTATGTTTTCTCTTGTTCCTTCCAAATGTAGGTGTTATTTCACTTCGATTCTGTGTCCCATCCAGGAAGTAGTTAACGATTGCGCATCGAAAATGTAAGCGGAAATATGCTTTAGCAACATAAATCTAGGTTAGAAGGTTTGTAATAAAAGATAATTTTTCGGAGCCTTTTCGTTTCTATTTATAATACAACAAAGAATTCTTTTCCTTAAACTATTTGCCAGTTTTAGTTATGTTAATTATAACTTTGTGTTTTAAATATGTAAAGTCTGTAATATTTTTAATTTCTACTTTTAAATATCTAATTTATTTGTTTTGATTTATTCGTTTTATCTGCAAATATTTCCTAAATTGTGTTTGAATTCATTTTTTTTGAATAGTTCTTTTTTAGCGAAATGTTTCTTGTTGATAAATATTTGTTCGTATTCTTATTAAAAATTTACTCTCTTTATCTTTTTAGTTTCCTAAAACAAATGAAAGTAAAACAGAACCACATTTTAGAACTCATAAATAAATCGAACAACTTGAAAACAAAAATGGTAAACTAATACCGCGTTATAATGATTTAAATAAAATATATTACTTTTTATATTTTCATACGGTTTTGAAAAAAAAAACATTCGTGATATGGAAATCCAGCTTTTTCTTGATTGATTGATTGGTTATTAACGTCGCACTGTTTAGCTACACGAGGGCTTTTGGCAGGACCCTAATTTCGAACCATAGTCAAAATGACGTGGACGACACCTGAGCTGGGACCCCCTCTAACTACCACACCACACCAACGGGAGGAACGTTTTCAACTCTCCCACAGATTTAACGTGCATCCCTTTGCCCCACACGGCGGGTCTTTAGTGGTACTGGGCTCGAACTCGTGACAAGGCAAGCCACGGTCCGATACCTATACCACTCTGCTACCGCGGCCAGCTTTTTCTTGAAATAACCATGAAATGTTAAAGAATCGAATGTCAAACTTTGTGTGAAACCACGAAAAGCGCTTTGGAATACGTTTAACGTGAAAACGTTTAAGACGAAACATCGGTTTACACGAAACAACACAACGGTCCCAACAAACTAGTATGCAATTTCATGCATATTTTTTCTCTTAACACGAAACAAAAATCTCTTAACACGAAAATATTTCCTTTCTGGGAATGAACAAAATACGGAAAACACAGGCCGGATTGGACTGTCCTACTGTATCATCGGAAGAATTCGTTGCAGTAGATGATGATAATGAGCATACAACCCCGATTGTGGCAGACAAAGACATTTTGGAGTTTGTTCAAAACCCAAAAAATATCTTTGATGCAGATTCTCGCGATGAAAAGGAAAGAATAATGTAGCTCCTGTTCCCACGTCATCCGAGAAGAGGAAAATCATGGAAAGTATGCGCAGTTATTTAGACGCACATTCCATTGGTGAAATGAATAACAAAATGGATAACATCGAACAATTTGTTGACACTTTGATGCTAGAAAAAGACAATGCAAAGAAAAATATCAGATTATTTTTTAAAATCTCAATAAATGTTTTGTTTTTCAGTTAACTTGAAAATTTTGTACTAAGTTCTTGTGAATGTTTTTGTTTCATTGATTTTTATTAAATACAAGCATATGAACATATCTATGTAAATAAAAATATACTCTAATAAACATAGTTTTGTTTGAATTTTTGTTTATTTATTTACTTTTTGCGACATCTTATAACACGAAAAATATCTCAATTTCGTGTTAAACGTTCACTGTAGTTCGTTCTATTTAAAGAAAATATATTACATATTTTTAGCTTGAGAGATAAAAAAAAAAGTCTCTATTTGAGTAAAATAATCATTATAGAAGTATAGGGAAATAAAGGCTATTTGCAGCTGAGAGTAAATACTGGGTTCGTGTATACTAATGACTTAATCTGTATTCTAACTCAATGGATCTCCCTTCTGTTTAAATATGAAGTGTTAATATATCTATTGCTCTCTCTCTCTTTCAAGGCATAACCTAAATCTGTTCTATGTCTCATTCAAATGGCATTTCAGAACAACATTATATATTATAATTAGATCCAATTCGCTGTAGTTTTCAAGCATTTGTATAAATATTAAGGAGTGAATTTAGGATTACAAGAAGTCGAATCAACAGAATAGAATAAAATTATATTAAATGAAAGAATAAAAATATGACCAAATTTCTCAGTAATAAAAGATAAAGGGTACATTGCTGGCATTTTTTACAAAAATTATTAATTTGTTAACAAATATATAATCTTTGGGGCCAACCATACCCAAAACCAAAATCTATATCAATCCTACTGTATCTATCTGCTTATTTTTATATACAGTAAAAATCGCTTAACACGAAATTGAAGGGACTGAAATATTTTTTCGTGTTAAAAGAATTTCGTTTCAAAGGATATTGCAAAGAAACCATATATTGACAAAATTAAGTTTATTAGTGTTTATTTTATTTACATAGATATGTAAGTATGCATATATTTAATAAAATCAATGAAATAAAAACATTCGTAAGAACTTTAAAAAATTTCAAATTTTTTTAGGGAAAAAATTGAGTTTTTAAAAATAATCTGATTTTTTTCTTTGCATTGTTTTTTTTTAGTATCTGAAGGAAGGAAGATTCGATCGGAGTACCTTCCGTTCCGTACGCAAGTACTTTATTGACCACGCCAAAACGATCGTCTTCGCGTGGTGTTTGGTACTAGTTTATATAGATATCACACCGCCACATATCCCCATCCCAGTGATTCGGCGAATACGTGTACGAACGATACCATATTCGTGGCGAGCATGTGAGCAGTTGCGTCATCGTGTGTGACGGCTTGAGAATTGCGTCATTTTGTGTTAGACGGCTTTGAGAAGTAACGGCTTATTTGCGTCAATGTTTGACGGCTTGGTTGCTTTTGCGGTGGATAGATGGCGCAACGACTGCGGCGCGCGAAGGGTGCGGTTCCTTGCATGGCCAGGGTCACAAATGATGGAAGGAAGATTCGATCGGAGTACCTTCCGTTCCGTACGCAAGTACTTTATCGACCACGCCAAAACGATCGTCTTCGCGTGGTGTTTGGTACTAGTTTATATACATATCACACCACCACAAAATAATTGTCAACAAATTGTTCTATATCGTCCATTTTGTTATTCACTTCCCCATTGGAATGTGCGTCTAAATAACTGCGCGTACTTTTCATGACGTTCCTCATTCCGGAAGATATGGAAACAGGAGCTGTTATTCGTTTCATTTTCATCGTCACAATCTGCATCAATGATATTTTTTGAGCTTTGAACCAACTCCAAAATGTCCTTGTATGTCATAATTAGGGTTGTACACGCATTATCAGCATCTACTGCAACGAATTCTTTCGATGATGCAGTAGGACGGTCCAATAATGCAGAAACTTTCTCAAACATTTCATTAAGTGTCGGCTCAGTTTCAATATACTCCTTCTCCAGAAGAAAAATCTTTTCGTGTTAAGTGATTTTCATTTCGTGTTAATAGAAAATAAATGCAGTAGTTTGCCGGGGCCGATGTATTATTTCGTGTTAACCGATATTTCATCTTCAGCGTTTTCGCATTAAACTTTTTTCACTGTATATATGTTGTGTTGCTAATTCTCCAGTGACTGACGAAAACTGAGACAAGATCCATAAGACCGAACTTTTTGGTTTCATTCGGCTCCCGATTTCTATTCTCTAATAAATTAAACATAACCTTATTAGATTATATTTCTCCTATGTTCTTCTGATTTAAAAATTGTCTCCTTTGATTTGAATACTTTAAAACTGCTTTAATCTTCAATCAAATACAGCCGCTATCAGCACTAATTTTTGACCCCCTATC